>NW_026505472.1:0-16579 GCF_026875155.1 Cherax quadricarinatus
TGGGGTGAGTATAACACTGAGCATGTCTCTGGAAGCACACATCAACCAGATAACTGCTGCGTATATGGGCGCCTGGCAAACCTGAAATGCTTCCGATACCTTAGTAAGGTATGTCATGCCCATACTGGAGTATACAGCACCAGTTTTGGAACCCACACCTGGTCAAGCATGTCAAGAAATTAGAGAAAGTGCAAAGGTTTGCAACAAGGTTAGTTCCAGAACTAAGGGGAATGTCCTATGAAGAAAGGTAAGGGAAATCAGCCTGACAACACTGAAGGACATGAGGGCTAGGGGAGACATGATAACGACATACAAAATACTGCATGGAATAGACAATAGGAGAGAGACAGGGTGTTCCAGAAGGGGGACACAGAAACTAAGGGTCACTTTTGAAGTTGAAGCCCTCAGATGAGTCAGAGGGATGCTAGGAAGTATTTCTTAAGTCATAAAGTAGTCGGGAATGGAATAGTCTAGCAAGTGATGTAGTGGAGGCAGAACTATACATAGCTTTACTACGTCTTTTATCCCATGTGTCCCACAGATTTTCCTTGTGTGATCAATTTGTGTTATCTTCCCAGATTTCCCATTCACATTTTATTTTTTTGTTAATAAGATACTTACTCTTTAATAATTTTCTGAATTCCCAAATTATTCCCACTTAACCCTTTTAGGGTCCAAGGCCCAAACCTGGAGTCACGCACCAGTGTCCAAGAAATTTAAAAAAAAAAAATTTGTTATTTTTCTTATGAAATCGCAGAAGAATCTTTTTGTGAAGGTAATAAAAACAAAAATACGAAATTTGGGGGAAAAATTTGACGAAATTATGCTCTCGCGAATTTTGATGGTCAGCGATATTACGAATGGGCGATTTTGCCGACTTTGACTCCCATTTTAGGCCAATTACATTATTCCAATCAACCAAATTCTTAGCTTTTTCACTAGTATTACTTCTTTTCTATCGATTGAGCACAAGAAATCGCCAAGTCAACTGTTTCAACTACAAAATAAAGTGATGGGGAAATTGTTAAAGTTCAAAATTTTCCCAAATTTTAAAAATAGGCTCCAGAATAAACAATGTAGGTATTCCTGGAACTAAACTAACATTTCCTCTGTTCATTAGTTACTTTTTGAGGCTTTACAAATAAATTCCATTTTGATTTTTTATTCACATAATGAATTTTTATTCACACCAAAAAATAGAAGATTTACTGTTATGCAATACTGTAATAATTGTAAAATAATCATCACCATATTTGTGAATTATATTAAAACCCACCAGCTGACCGTGTATTAGATGTGGGGGTCGTTTGTTAAACCTTGAATATCGGCAAAAAATTTAACTTTTCCCCGCTACTTTGAGCTCAGTTTCAATCAACCATTTCCAGTGCTAAAACCAATCAAAATCATCTCTATTTCTGTAATATGTCTTCCATTCTATCAAATGAGACCAAGAAATCGCAAATACAACTATAAAAAAAATACGAAAAAACACTGCAAAGTCGCTGTTTTAATCGAAAAAATCATGATTTCAGTTTTTTTTTTCTCGTTATACACAGTGTGCTGCAGGATCTGTTTTATGTGGTGCACACATACCACATAGATGTATCTCTCATATCTAGGCCCAAATGTACCACTCACAGTTTTATCAGAGTGAGCTGAGCTCATGGCATAGATCTATGGTTTTTGGACACTCACCGTAAAGCCGTAGATTACGGGACAGACCCTGAAAGGGTTAAAGCACTGTTATAATTCTTTTATTATCTTTCTAAATTTTCCCTTTACTCCCAAAAATTTCAAATATCTAACAGTGTATGGTCCTATTTACACTATTGTGCAATTCCTTGTACCATCTTTTATTAGCTAGTATCAACTGTCTCAAATAATATTTTTTTTGTGATATTAATTGCTCAAATTTTATACTATAAGGCAAATCTTACTCTCAGATTAATTTTATATCATAGTGACTATCTGTCCTTTAAAAATTGTTTACCACTACTTAATTTAGTCCCATTATATATTTCTCCTGAAATAATTCTCTATATACCAATACATGTACAATGTACTGTCCTTTATTCCTAATTGCTATACTCCTAATTTTAATAACAATTAAGGGCTACCTTTCAGGTGTTATAATATTTTTTCCCTCTTTTCCATATAGTCACATTTGTTAAATACTCCAGGTGCTATTGACTACTCAGGTGCTAACCGTTTTTTTAATTTCATTCTTTTATTATTATATTCACTAGGATCCTTTATTTTAGCTGTAAATATCTACCGTAGTTCATATACTCACATTTGTTAAAAAAATTTAAAGGGTTTCTATTAGATGCTTAAGTGTAAAATTGAATTATCTTTTTTATAATAATCCCTAGTTCTTTTATATTTTTACAATTTTAGAATAATTACATTAGTCTTATTCCTAAGTCTAGTTAGATTCACTAAAAACCCTTATAATATTTTACTCAAAAATCTAGTTTGTAGAGTCACTCTCATCTTATGAGTACAGGCATAGATCCTGATGTAAACTTTTTACTAAAATAAATTTAAAAACGAATCAAACAGCAATTTGTAATTACTACACAGCAGACCAAGCAAAGACATTACTCAGAGCAAACAATAACATAACCATCTTCAACTACAATGTCAGATCCTTGAGTAAACATATGACGACCTCACAGAATTACTCAATTCCCTTCATTCCAATATATCAATAAATCAAAACCCCACAGAAACCTGGCTTAACCCTGATATTACAGATGTCTATGCCTTTTTCTGGCTAATGGCCATACACAACTGTAGAACACCAGCAAGAGGAGGAACAGCTATATACAATCAAATCAACTCAAATGTATCAAAAAATTTTGAAACAAGGATGAACATGGTAAATTTATATCATAGCCAAATTTAAATCAAGACACCTGCAAAAACCAATCACAGTTATAAACATCTACAGAGTACCACAGTCAAACATTTACCACTTTAGTGAAAAACTAGGAAACATGATTACTGATGCAACATGACTAAAGACCACCTGCTACTAACAGGTGATTTCAACAGAAACTTACTACACAACCAGGACCCACAAGTAACTGAATTCACAGACACTATGAGTAACTGCCTGTTGCTACCAACAAAATCTAAACTTACAAGAATCACCGAGACAAGTATCTCCTTAATAGACCACATCTGGACTAACACCATATCCCCTTTAAAATCAAGCAAAATCACAGACAACTTTACAGACCACTACCCAACCTTTCTCATAACTAATCTAGGAAAATTTTGCCTCAAGACATTACTAAATTTACCCTCAGACTACATAACGAGACGCTTTAAACAACTTTATAGCAGCTATGAATAACATCGACGGGCAAAATGAGCTCAAAACATGTAAAGATATGAATGAATGTATAAAAAATTTTAAAAAAAAAGCCCATTACCTCTACAACAAACATTGCCCCAAAAAACTAAACAGATCACAGCAAAGAGGCTGAATAATCCCTGGCTAACACCCAGCATCCTCAAATCCATTAACACAAAGCACAAATATGAAAAACAGTATAGAATGGGTCAAATAACTAGAGAACAGTCTAAAACGTTACTCATCAGCTCTTACCAGCCTGATAAGATGATCTAAAAAATTGTATTATGAAAATAATTACAAACATCGAAGGTGATATGAAAAAGACTGGAAAACCTATCTGAAATTCTTGGAACTAAAAAGTTATCCAAAATCAAAACAACAAATTAACAAAATCAATGAACCCCTACTCACACCTACTGAAACAGCAAACAGACTCAATGTTTTTTTCTCCAACATAGGGAAAAATCTAGCGAACAAAACACCAAGCTCAAACACCTGTCCATCAGACTACCTCATAGGTACCTACCCAAATTCGCTATTCCTAGCTCCACCAACCCACCAAAAGTCTTGCTCATCATAAACACCCTTAAAAACAAGGCAGGAGACATAAACAACTGGCCTGCTTTATGTACAAAAAAAGCTTCTCGGTATTGTCACCAAATTATTGCAACGCTCTTTAACAAATCCATTGAATCATTTACCTTCCCAAAAATCCTCAAAATAGCGAGGGTCACTCCCCATCCATAAAGGAGGTGACCAAGCTGACTTGAATAACTATAGACCCAAAAACTAACTTACCACTGCTTCTCTAAAATCTTTGAAAAATTAATTCATAGACGGATCTGTTCCTACCTCGTTCACACAACATATTAAACCTTGTCAGTTTGGATTCAGGAATAATAAAAGCACAAATGATGCTATCATACGCATGCAGAACTAATATATACCGCATCGAAAAGAAAGGATCCCGCTGGGCATTTTCATTGATTTACATAAAGGTTTTGATACAGTCGACCTGAAAATGCTGTAATTCTAAATAATGCACTATGGTATCAAGGTCACTCCCTCAACTACCTAAAGTCATACCTTATAGCAGAACTCAATATGTGTACGCGAATGGTGGAAACTCTTCCACCCAACCAGTCACAGTAGGAGTCCCACAGGGAAGTGTCCTTGGACCACTCCCTCTTTCTCATCTACATCAAAGATCTAAACCCAATGCATCACAGCTACTCAAACCCATATTATTTGCAGATGACACTACATAAGTCTTCTCCCACCCAAACCCCAAACATACTCGCTAACACTGTCAATGCCGAATTGCAGAAAATATCTGCCTGGATGATGACTAATAACTTACCCTGAATACTGATAAAACCTATTTTATTCACTTTGGAAACAAAGTTGCAAATGTTCCACTTAACATAACGCTAAACGGATCACAAATCACGAGACTTGCAGAGGGAAAATTCCTAGGTATCCACCTTGACAGTAGCCTTAAGTTCCAGACAAATATACAACAAATCACCAAGAAAATCTCTAAGACTGTAGGCATACTATCAAAGATACGGTACTACATTCCACAATCAGCTCTCCTGGCACTGTACCATTCACTCATATACCCTTACCTCATATATGGAATTTGTGCATGGGAGTCAACAACATTAAATCACCTAAGACCTCTGATAACCCAGCAAAAGGCAGCAGTCAGAGTGATAACAAATTCCCACTCCCAACAGCATACTCCACCAATTTTCAAAAGTCTAAATCTGCTCACCATTAAGAACATCCATACTTATTCATGTGCCTACCGCATACATAGAACAATACACGCAAATATAAACCCTCCACTCAAACTTCTCACCAACCTTAACAGGACACATGACCATAGCACAAGACATAGATCTCTTTTTGATGTACCCCATGTCCATATCACACTGTGTAAAAACTCTATGCACATAAAGGCCCCAAAATATGGAATTCATTACCAGAAGATACTAAAGTAACCCAGTCTGAAAATAAATTTAAGACTTTTCTCAAAAGCCACTTAATCACCCTAGACTAAATGCTCAATACTCAGTACTCACATACTCAATACATATTCCCATATCATAATTTCAACAATTACTTTCGAACCTTTTATCCTTTGTCGACAGGAATATAATTGAATCCTCGTTTCACAAAAAGCGTTTTTGAATATATGAATATATCTTTTGTCTTATATAAATTAGATTCACTTATAATTAATAGTCTACTGTACAACTGATATAATTCTTAGTGTTAAGTAGTCAGTAAGCCAATAATGTTAAGTCGGCCCATAATGCCTAGGCATAAATAAATAACAAAAAGGCACAATACCGTGACTGGAACGATACACAAATAACCCGCACATAAAAGACAGAAGCTTACGACGACGTTTCGGTCCGACTTGGACCATTGACTTTGTCAATGTCCAAGTCGGACGAAACGTCGTCGTAAGCTTCTGTCTTTTATGTGCGGGTTATTTGTGTATGCCTAGGCATGATAGAGGCTCTCTTTGCCTTGCAACCCATTATTGTAAATGCATAATCTCAATGTACTATTTGCAAAGACATAAATAAATTAAATAGTTTTAAGACAAAGTATGATGAAGCTCATGGAGCAGGAAGAGACAGACCTAAACAAACACAAGAACAAATGAAGTTTATTTCTTTGCAAGGTTACATTGAGATTATGAAATTACAGTAATGGGGTACAGTGCAAAGAGAGTTGCTATCATGCCTAGGCATTATGGGCAGACTTAATTTAATGGCTTACATACTACTTAATACAAATGAAATTGATCAAAGTTTGTTTTAAGTTATACATCATCTTGTTCATAGCAGACAGTAGTTTTACTCTAATTACAATAGTTTCAATAATGAATATTGAGATTAAATTATGGAATATAACATTGTGAGTTGTAGAAAGTAGTAAACAGTATGAGAATGTTACAATTGGGTGTAAGGCAGTATTGTTTTTGGTAGGTATTTATACTACAAAGTAGGATTAATAATGTATGAACTTTGGGCATCTAGATTTGAAGTTTTAGAGTTTGGATAATATTTTGGTAAAGTTAAATTATTGAGTATTGAGTATTTAGTTAGGGTGAGTAGTGGTTTTGAGAAGAGCTATAAATCGGTGTTCAGACCTGTTACTTTAGTATTTTACTGGTAATGAATTCCAAATTTGGGGCCCTTTATGTGCAATGGAGTTTTTACACAGTGAGATGTGGACACAGGGTACATCAAATACAGACATGTGTCTTGTATTGTGGTTGTTTCTGCTGTTAAGGTTGGTGAGGAGAAGTTTGAGTGGAGGGTTTATGTTTGAGTGTAGTGTTTCTATGTATGTAGTAGACACATGAATATGTATGTTGGTGGAGTATGCTGTCGGGAGTGGGAATTTGGTATTCTGACTGCAGCCTTTTGCTGGGTTATTAGTGGTCTTAGGTGATTTAATGTTGTTGATCCCCATGCACAAATTCCATATGTGAGATAAGAGTAGATGAGTGAATGATACAGTGCAAGGAGAGCTGATTGTGGAACATAGTACCATATCTTTGATAGTATGCTCACTGTCTTAGAGATTTTCTTAGAAATTTGTCGTATGTGTGTCTGGAATTTGAGGCTACTGTCAAGGTGGATTCCTAGAATTTTTCCCTCTGTGAGTCATGTGATGGGTGATCCATTTAGCGTTAAGTGGAACATTTGCAGCTCAGTTGTCAGTATTGAGGTAAGCTTATTTGTCATCATCCAGGTAGATATTTTCTGCAATTCAGCATTAACAGTGTTGGCCAGTATGACTGGTATTGGTTTGAGTAGCTGTGATGCATTTGGTAGGTCATTGATGTAAATGAGAAAGAGGAGTGGGCCAAGGACACTTCCTTGGGGGACACCAACTGTGATTGGTTGAGTGGAAGAGTTAGCTTCATTTGTGCACACATATTGGTTCTGTTACTAAGGTATAAATTTACGTAGTTGAGGGAGTGCCTGCTTATACCATAGTGTGTTAATTTAATGTGCAGAAAATCACGATCATCTGTATCAAAAGCTTAACGTAAATCAATGAAGATTCATAGCGGGACTTCTTTCTTCTCGAGAACGGTGTATATTAGCTCTAACTGTGTATAAAAGCATCATTTGTGCTTTTATTAGTCCTGAATCCAAACTGACAGGGATTTAGTATGTTCTGTAAGATGAGGTAGGAATAGATCTGCCTATGAACTAATTTTTCAAAGATTTAGAGAGCAGAGGTAAGTTAGATATTTGTCTAAGTTATTCAAGTCTGTTTGATTTCCTGCCTTGCTTTTAAGGGTTTTTGATGATGACGAGACTTCTTTTGGGGTTTAGTTGGAGCTAAAAAATAGTGTATTCAGGTAGGTACCGGGAGGTAGTCCGATAAGGGGTGTTTGAGCTTGGGATTTTGCTTGCTAGAATTCTTTCCAAATGGTGAGAAGAAAACATTTGAGTCTGCTGTTTCAGTTTTTTAGGAGTGGGGGTTTCATCTGAATTTGTTAATTTGATTTTTTTTGTTTTTGGATATCTTTTTAATTCCTAGAATTTCAAAATAGGGTTTTTCCAGGTCTTTTTCATATCACCTTTTATGTTATGTAATCTGTTCTCATAATACAATTTTTTTGACCTTATCATCAGGCTGGTAAGGATTGATGAGTAATGTTTAGAATAGCCTCTGGTTATTTGGCCCATTCTATACTGTTTTTCATATAGGTGCTTCGTGTTAATGGATTTAAGGATGCTGGGTGTTAGCCAGGGACTGTTTAGTCTCTTAGCTGTGATCTGTTTAGTTTTTTGGGGCAATGCTTGTTATAGAGGTAATGGGTTTTTTGTAGAAAATGATTAATACAGTGGACCCTCGCCTAACGAATGCATTGCATAACGTTAAAACCACCTAACGAAGTGTTTGAACATAAAAAATTTGCCATGCCTAATGATAAAAAAAAACCCCTAACGTGATTCGTCCGGGGCCTGTTCACGCTGCCCCATGGGTTTCCAGTGTTTACAAGCCACCAGTGCAGTCGCATATACGCATACATTCGGGACATTTCTCATTATCCCAGTGTTTTTTAGTGCTTGTAACTGCAAAATAAGTCACCATGGACCCCAAGAAAGCTTCTAATGCCAACCCTTTTGGTAAAAAGGGTGAGAATTAGTATGGAAACTGAAAAAGAGATTAAGGAAATGTGTGCAAAGTGTGTTGAGCTACAAACCTTTTTGGATGAAAATCACCCTAACACAGCTATTGCAAACCGTCTGGTGACTATTATAATGACAATGTTGTGGCCCATTTTAGGCAAATCTTAAAGGAACGCGAGGTACAGAGTTCTATGGACAGATTTGTTGTGTGACAGAGGTCCAGTGACTCTCAAGCTGGTCATATCGGAATTAAAGAAGGAAGTAACCCAGAAAAGGATTTTGCTCCCTCAAATCCTCATGGAAGGGGATTCCCCTTCCAAACAATGACAGCTTCCACCATCTCCCCTCCTCCCATCCCATCAGTCATCACCAGATCTTCAATAAAGGTAAGTTCATGTATTCTTTTTTTACTAGAGTAAGTAATTGTGCATCTCTTCTTCTTTTTGGGTGTAAAATGTATATTTCATGTGGTAATTTTTTTTTTCATACTTGGGGTGTCAGGAACAGATTAATTTGATTTCCCTAATTTTTTATGAGAAAATAATTCGGCTATCGATAAATTCGGCTAACAATGAGCTCTGAGGAACGGGTTAATATCGTTAGGCATGGATCCACTGTACATTCATCAGTATCTGTATATGTTTCTAGCTCATTATTCCAGTTGATGTTACTCATAGCTGTTATAAAGTTATTAACTGCTGTCTCATTATGTAGTCTTTAAGGTAACTTTAGTAGTGTCTTGGGGCAATTTACCCAGGTTGGTTATGAGAAAGGTAGGGTAGTGGTCTGTGGTATTGTCTGTGATAATGCCTGATTTTAAAGGGGGTATGTTTTAGTCCAGATGTGGTCTAATAAGGAGACACCTGTCCCTTTGGGGTTCTTTTGGGTTTTGTTATTGTTGGTAGCAACAAGCAGTTACTCAGTGTTGTGAATTTGGTTACTTGTGGGTCCCGGTCATGTAGGAGATTTATGTTGAAATCTCCCGTGAGCAGCAAATGGTCTTTGTTCATGTGCACATCAGTTATCATGTTTCCTAATTTGTCACTAAAATGGTAAATGTTCAACGTGGTACTCTGTAGATGTTTATGTCTGTGAGGGTTTTTTGCAGGTCTTGTATTTAAATTTAGCTATTATATATTTTCCATGTTCGTCCCTTTTGCAAGAATTATTGATACATTCAAGTTGATATGAGTATATATAGCTATTCCCCCCCCTTGCTGGTCTGTCCTACAGTGTGTATGGCTGTGTAACCAGAAAGGCATAGACATCATAGTACCGGGCTTTAGCCGGGTTTTTGGTGAGTGTGATGATTGACATACTGGTGTGCAGGGAACTGAGTAATGCTGTGAGGTCATCGTAATTTTGTTCAAAGATCTGACATTGTAATTAAAGATAGTTATGTTATTTTTGGGTTCTGAGTATTGTCTTTGCTTGGTCTGGCTGTATAATAATTACAGTTGCTGTTCAATGCATGTAAGTCATTTAATAAAAGGTTGATATCAGAAATTTAAAGCTTGTAATCATAAGATTGTGTGTATTTTACAACTAGACTTTTGAACAAAGTATTATGTTGGACTTAAAAATTATGAAACTAAACTTATTTTATCTTACTAGCTAATGGATTGTTTTTAAGTAGTTTTTTAAAGCAAAAAATTTTTTTAAAGAGATACTGTTGGCTCTTAATATGGTAAAAATTTTTGATATAAATTGAACTGTTTTTATAATACTGAACACAAAAAATATTGATCAGTACTGAAAGTGATAATTCAAATTTTAAAAGTCTTTTAGGGAGTGGTAGTCAAAAGAGAAAATAAAGAAACAAAACTTAATAGTTTATAAATAGTAGATTAAAATAAGCAATTATATGCTAGTACAGGGATATTGCTAACTCTTATTATGGCACAAGTTTGACAATATAAACTTGCACTGGTTATCTGTTCTATAATAATAGTTTATAATGGTAAGAAAGTAATGGTAAATTAAAAGAAGATAAAAAATAAAAAGAGGGTTTATTTATTTATTTATTTATTTATTTATTTATTTATTTATTTTCAATTTGTGCACACATACAGAGGTACAAAAAAATACAGATAAGAGCAGTATGCCAAAGCCACTTATACTATGCATAGCATTACGGGCTGGCTTAAAATTAACTTAAGATTAACTAAGCAATGATGAAATCAGTGATAAAACATTAATGTAAACAGATTACTATAAAGCACAAGTGAGTATTACAAAGACAGGTCATATGGTTGCATTCAGTTAGGTAGTGATTCTGTTAGGTAGTGTATTTAAAAAATAATAAAGTTAGATTCGGTTTTAGGTTTAACATTTATGTGATATAATTGTGAGAAACATTTAAGATATACAATTTATAAGGTTCAGTTATTCATTATTTATTTGGTTTTGGGTGAGCAAGTGATCTTTGAGAAGAGACTGAATTTATAATCAGGTAGTGTTTCTTTTATATTTACAGGTAATGAATTCCAGATTTTAGGGCCTTTTATGTGCATTGAGTTTTTGCTAGTGGAGGGGACACGAGAACATCAAAGAGTGATCTGTGCCTTTTTGTTTTGGTCTGTGTTCTTTGAGGTTGGAAAGGAGATTTTAGGGGGGGGTTAATATCAGAGTTATTTTTTTTGTAATAGGTGCAGTAATAAATGGATTTTTTTGTATTGGAGTAGGTTAGTGTTTTTTGAATAGGGTTGGAGTGTGCTGCCTGTAGTGGAATTTGTTATTTTTCTAACTGCAGCCTTTTGCGATAATTAGGGGTCTGAGATGGTTAATTGTTTTTAGCCCTTGCACAAATTCCATGGGTGAGATAGGGGAAAAAAAGGGGTGATATGGGGCCCGGGGAGGGCTGACTGTGGAAAATATACCGTATTTTCGATGTATGCCTACAGTCTTGAAATTTCTTAGAAATTTGTTGTATATGTGTATGAAATTTGAGTCTATTACAAGGTAATTTCCCCTAAGAATTTTCCCTCTGTTAGTTTTTGATAGGTATCCGTTTATATTATGTAAAGGGAAAAATCGTAGCTCTGTTACCAAACTAAATGAAGTTTTTTTGTAATGTTTAGAAAAAGTTTGTTAGCCCTCTCCAGGTAGATTTTTTCTGTAATTCGGTATTTCATTTTGGCTAGCGTGACGGGGCCTGGGGGTGAGAAAGACGTTTAGTGTTCTGCAAATAGTGGGGTTTGAGTAATTCGAAGCTTTGGAAGGTCTTTTGTATAGGAGAAAGAAGAGGGCAAGGACACTTCCCTGGGGGGACCCCAAACTGAAATTTGGTTGGCAGAAGGAGTTTGCCCTTTTTGCGTACACATATGGTTTCTTTTGCTGGGGTAGACTTGAGGTAGTTGAGGGAGGCCCTCTTTCCATATTTTGTGCAATTTTATGTGGAAAAAAGTCATGGTCAACGTATCAAAACTTTACGTAATCAATGAAGATCCCCAGGGGACTTCTTTTTTTCTTATTGCAGTGTATATATGTTCTAGCTGTTTTAAAAAAGCATCATTATATTTTTTTTAGGCCTGATCCAAATTTGGGCAGGGGTTGATTATGTTTTGGGAGATAAGGTGGGGATAATTCTTTTATAATTAAATTTTTTCAAAGTTTTTTGAGAGAGGGTGTAAGTTGGATTTTGGGCCATAGTTTTTAAACCCTTGTTTGGCCCCTCCTTTGGGGATCGGGTGCCCCTTGCTATTTTGATACTGTAGGGAAGGGTGGGGGAAAAATTCAAGGGATTTGTTAAAGAGTGTTGCAATGATTGGTGATAGCACTTGTACACTTTTTTGTATAAAGGGTGGTAAGGTATTTTAAAACTCCTATTTGTTTTTAGGCGTGATAATAAGGGGGCTTCATATGGGTTAGTCGGAGCTGGAAAAGGTGTTCGGGTATTTTCCGGGGTATCATTTGGGGGGTATCTGAGTTGGGAATTTTAGGCAAGGTTTTGTCCTATAGGGAGAAGAAATCATTTATTGTTTTTTGTTTCGTTGGTGGGAGTTGGGGTTCATCGATTTTTCTAATTTTTTTTCGCTATTTCGTGATATTTTTTGTTCCCAGAATTTTTGATAGGGTTTTCCAGGTCTTTTTTTTAATCACCTCGTAAGTTGGATAATCTGTTTTCATAAAAACAATTTTTTTTTCCCTTCTTTCAGGGTGTTAGGATTGACGAGTAAAGTTTTTTTTGGTCTCTGGTTATGTGACCCATTCTGTACTGTTTTTCATATTGGTGTTTTGTATTTATGGATTTGAGAATGCTGGGTGTTAGCCAGGGACTGTTCAGTCTCTTTGCTGTCATCTGTTTATTTTTTTTAGGGCAGTGCTTGTTATAGAGGTATTGGGTCTTTTTAGAAAATTATTAATACATTCGTCAATATCTGTATAGGTTTCTAGCTCAGTGTGCCAATCGATGTTTGCTATTGCTGTTGAGAAGTTATTAATGGCTGCCTCATTGTGAAGTCTGAAGGTGACTTTAGAGTGTCTTGGGGTAGTTTACCAAGAGTTGTTATGAGGAAAGTAGGGTAGTGGTCTGTGGTATTATCTGTAATTATGCCTGATTTTAAAGGGGATATGGTGTTGGTCCAGATGTGGTCAAGTAGGGAAACACTAGTCTCTGTAACTCTTGTAGGTTTTGTTACTGTTGGTAGTAACATACAGTTATTCATTGTGTTTGTGAATTCAGTAACGTGTGGGTCCTGGTCTTGCAGGAGATTTATATTGAAGTCACCTGAGAGTAGTAAGTGATCTTTGTTCATGCGTGCATCTGTTATCATACTTCCTAGATTTTGACTAAATTGGCTAATGTTTGACTGTGGAACTCTGTAGATGTTAAAAATTAGTTAAAAATTATTATAATACAGTTATGATGATGCAATATTGCACTGGGTGTATTATAAGGTTATAAAGATGTGAGACAAATACTTGATTTTAAAACTAAAATAAAGAAAATATAACAGTATCTGAATTAGCACCTTAATGAGCACCTTATGTGTCTAATAACTGAGAATCAAATATTGCTATTCACTAACAAATATGAAGGTAAGGGTTAGAATTAATATTAAAGCTGAAAGTGTACAAGGCACTGGGTATAAGGTTCAATGAGAAGTTTACTTAAATGCACTTGTTAGTAAAATAGTAAAATTTGGGGTTTAAAAAAACAAGTAGAGGAATAAATGTAAACACTATAAAGGGTAGTGGCCTTAAGGTGTAAATCTGTCTATTTGTATGTGTATTTATTTGTATGTGTATGTGTATGAAATAATTTTACCGCTTCTAGCAGTAACTGTTTGGGTGTTTGATAGAGTGCCTAAAATCCCATTAGCTTATGAATTTGGTCAGAGAATCACTTATTTTTAAACAAATCTGGTTGGGCATTAAGGGCAACTAGAGACTCTGTCAGCTTTTGAATCCGGTCATTAGTTCAATTAATTTTTTGAATAAATCTGGTTAGTGGATCACTTATTTTTGAACGAATCTGGTCAGTGTTTTTGGACTAGATCGTGAAAGGACTAATGGAATGTTATTTAACAGAGTAATAGGTGTTCAGTTTGATACAAAAAGTATAATTTGCGTGTTGGAGAAACCAGTGACTTCTGGCAGCTCCTACCGATGATGAATGTCCTGAGATGGTCCTGTATCACTGTATTTTATTAATATTCCTCACTTTGTTCCTAATTCCACCACACTAATTTTTTATGATACTATTATTTAGCTGAGGTATAGTGACTCGGGTAGAAAGTTATATTTCGATCTCTATCAACTCCACAATACAGCAGTTTCATAATTGTACTCCACTTATTTCTGAAAGTTCCACCAGTGACCCAATAATATCTTAGTGTTAAAATCCTAGATTTTTGTATTCCCCCCCCCCCCCCCAAAAAAAAAAAAAAAACTTATTCTATGGTATCACTGATTATACATAGGGTAACTTAGCAGTGGGTTATGTTCCAGACCACCACTGTACAGCAAATATTGCCATAGCGTGAATCACAGCCTTTTATTCACTTGCTAGTTCATGTAAAAGCCTGAAAGCAAGTTTGCACTATCATTTTTTAAGTGTGCAAATGCAAAAATAATTAATAAAAAAGTGCTACAGTACTGTATTGTGAACTCTTTTTGCTAGTATTAAACTTAGGGGTGATTGTACTGTACTTAATAATTACAATAATAGCAATAACACAAGTAAAAAGTTTGAAAAATTTTGAAAACTGCCAGAATATGACACTGAAACACAAAGTACACAAATGCTGTAAACAGACTGAGCACAGGTAACAAAATGGTGCTAAAAGTAATAAACATAAATATACATGTAATTGACAAGTGCCATATTAGAGAAGCACTCTACAGCAGTGCCTCAAAGCAAGGTATACCTATATCTTGTAATGTGTATATTTTTAAAGTTCCTATTTATATCATATATTAGATCCTTGTTTAATTTTTACCCAGAATGCTGTGAATCCTGTGGATCTTCAGATTGGATGTTTTGTGTATGTGGTAATTTGAAATAAAGAATTGAATTGTATTATATAAAGAATTGTATTGTACCTTATTTTTCAGGGAGCCGAGTGGTAGCCAGAAAGTGCTAAGAGATGCAGTTTCTCGTAAAGATTATCAGGAGTGTAAAAAGCAAATAGAGGAAGGTGCAGATGTTAAATTCAAGCATAAAGATGGGTCAACGCTACTTCATATTCTGGCCGAAAAGTATTCCAAGAAAGAAGCCAGAGCCCAAAATATACCTTTTCTCCTACTTCAGAATGGTGCAATTGTAAATGATAAGGACAAGAATGGAGATACCCCTCTGCATATTGCAGCAAGAGAGGGTCTTCGGAACCTTTGCACCATTTTGCTGGAGCATCAAAAAATAAATGGAAGAAGTACTGATAAACTAATAAACATGAAAAATAACAAGTCTATGACCCCGTTGCATTTTGCTGCTCAAAGGGGTGAACTTGAAACACTAAATTTGCTTATTGAAGAAGGAGCTGATACTAACATTAAAGACCACCAAAAGTACCTTCCTCTTCACCATGCTGCAGAGAGGGGTTATTCTGAGTGTTGCAAAATACTTATTAGTTTCTACCCAAGTGATGCAGTTAGAGCTGTTGACGAAATTTCACCTGTTATTTTGGCTGCAAAGAAAGGCCATTATCGGTGCTATCAAGAAATGGTTCATGCTAACATAAATTTGGATCTCAAAGATGTTGCAGGTAACACAGCACTTCATATAGCAGCTAAGTTAGGATTTGAAAAGTTTGTTACATTGCTTTGTAATACACTTGCTCCTTTAAATACCCAAAACAATGCTGGAAACACACCAATAATGGAAGCTGTAATTAAAAATAAAGCTAATTGTGTCAATGTGCTGATAAATAGCCATGCTGCCCTAAGTATTAAAAACAAAGCCAAGAACCATGTTCTTCATTTGGCAGCTGCTAAAAAGGCTGATGAATGTATGGAATATTTGCTTAAGAATGAGGGAGTGAAGAAGGTAATAAATGAAAAAGATAAGGATGGTAATACAGCTCTTTTTATTGCAGTAAAAAAGCGCAATGAAAAATGTGCAGTTTTGCTAATGAATGCTGGTGCTTCACCTAAAATTGTATGTCAACAAAAGCTCTTCACTTCTCCATCTTGCTGCAGAAAATGCTAAAATAATATTGACAGAAAAACTCTTAACTGTACAAGACCTAGATGTAAATGTCACAAACAAAGACAAAGAGACTCCATTGCATCATGCAGCCCGTGGAGGGTCCAGTGAGATATGCCATATGCTTTTACGGAAAGGTGCCTATATAAATGCTAAAGACAAAAATGGTAGAACTGCTTTACACATAAGTGCTTATCAAGGTCATTGCAGCATAGTCAGGCTCCTCATAAAGCAAGGTGCAGATAAACGTGCCAAAGATGATACAAATTCTACAGCTCTTCATGCTGCTGCAGCTAAGGGGAATCAAGTGTGTTGTGAAATACTAATTGATGCTAATAAAACACTATATAAAGAACAGGACAAAAGGAAAAGATATCCTTTAGATGTTGTTTT
>NW_026505473.1:0-15410 GCF_026875155.1 Cherax quadricarinatus
AAATTTAATTCAGTCTCCAGTAATTTTTTACTTGTATTTTTCAATGTAAATTTTTTTATTTTTGTCAATAGTCCTTTAAATTGAGTTTTCTTTCTTCTTGCAGTGTATTTAGAAATTATTCTGCAGAATTAGTTGTATATCTTTTCATTTCAATTCTAGAATTTTATATCATTTTATTGTTCATTATTTTTGCTTTATTTGTTCTCGTGTTACTTTGCCATTATGTCTCACATACCGTCAAGTGATACTTTAGTGAATGTCGACACTCAGACCTCTCAGGCTACTACTGCTGGTCCTGTCATCAGTCCTCACAGTTCCTTACCGACTGACAGACCGACTCAGACACCGAGATATTATAGTTATACTCGTGATTCCCTTGATGCGTTACCTTTATTCAATGGCCATGTACATAGTCTTGAAGCATGGTTTGCAGCCATTCGTTCTCGTGCTAGTGCCCTAGCTGAAGGTCCTCCTTCAGAGGAAAGCCTTATCAGACTTGCTAAAGAAGCTCTTTATCGATCTCCTGCTGCTGTTCACGTTGTTGACCTCCTTGATATGCGAGACTTCAGGAATCTTACTAGGTGGTCACAATATGAGGAACTGATTCGTTCTTTCCTTGTCCCAGTGAAAACAGCTGATCCATATGTCGTTCTTAGGGAACTAGTGAATGCTACACCCATGAGTAATGAATCGTTGAGTGCATTTGCTGTTAGATTAGATAAACTTTTATCATCATTTATCAATGCTGTCCAATCATCATCTTTTCTTTCTGAAGAGGCTAAACCATTTACAGAATCAATTGCTAAAATAGCAGCTTTTGGAGCAATTAAAGAACTAATGCCACCTGCTTCTGTGTGTGCTTATGAGGCTGATCCTCCAACTGTAACGATGGAACCACTTACAGCCTTAAATCATGTACGTTCCTTGTGCCCCCAGGGTACTTTCCCTTGTATTAAAAGTAATGTCACACATATGCCTCAGTCTGCACCACCTCTTGTTTGCGCCACAGAGACAAATCGTAGTCGTCAACCATCTCAGAGATCATCAAGAACCAGTGTACAGAGTCGTTATACACCTCGTAGTATTCATAGTACATTCAGTAACCATAGTCGGCGGAATTGTTACAACTGTGGTTTCCGTGGCCATATTGCAATTAATTGTCCTGATAGTTACCCTAAGAGACGTCGTACTGATGATGAGTACTCAGATCTTCCCTACTGTACTTATCATAGAATACATGGACATGACACATCTGAGTGTAATGCTCTCTATAACCTTCAGTACTCTAGATCTTTCCGTGGTCGTTCCAACCGCAGAACCCGTCGAGGAAACAGATCTCGTGGTTATCAAACTAACCAGAACCAGGCTCATTATTTCAATTCTCAAACTAACCAGAACCAGCCTCGTTCTTCCAATTCGGGGGAATTCGAGCGCCCCAGTCAAACCGCCCCATGGTGACAGTAGGTGATAATGAGTACACCATCCCCGTTCACAACTCCTTTGAAGCCTTAAGCAGTCTCGAGAATGACAACCCTGCTGAGGTTGTTGCTTCACATGTCTCTGACACAGATGATTTTGGGGATGGAGTAGAACAAGTCTTTTCTGATGAAAATCCACCTTTTTGTTTGCACATAACTTCCAATGCAACCATAGGCCCTATAGTGCAAGCATCTGTTTATAATGCGCCCGTTCAATTGTTCATGGACTCTGGTGCGCAAATCAATATTATTAGGTCTAGTTTGTTTAAGGATAAGAAGTTACGACATGTCCTTCTCGTAGAACCGACTCCTGTGTCCTCCCTTAGTGGAGTATCTGGTTCTCACCTGCGTGTCCGAGGTACGACTGCCCTAACCTTTTCTATCCAAGGTAGAGACTTCACTGTTTCCTTCCTTGTTGTCGATCAGATTACTTTCCCTGGTGACCTTCTACTGGGATTTGCTTCCATGCGAGACTTACGCATTGTGCTCGACCCTTATCGATGGCATGCACAAATTGACGACTTGATCGTTCCATTCTGGGGTTACCAGCTTGGATCAGAAATCTGTTATACTGCTGCAGAGTATGATGTACGGATTAAGTCCTTACAAGCTAATGCATTCTCCAGTAGCGTACCCAAGCGGTTCAGGCACTGGTAATTCTGTCACTCCCATCAGTGTTCCACCTATACCTTCAGAATTGCAGGATAGTCCGATGCCTCAAGTGTCCGAGGACGCTCAGATTGCCTTGAGTGCTCAACCTATCCCTGCAATGCCTGCTAGTTCGAGTAGTAGTTTCTCCACAGGGGACGCCTTGTCGGAAAACAATTACTTGCAACTAGTAATGCCATCTCTTGTTGATGTCACATGCCGTCTGCAGAAAGACGTTTCTGTTGCGGCTAGTGCTCTCACTAGAGTGTCTGTAGTTGTTCTCTAGTGTTCCAGATGGTGATAACGTCCTAGTTGACAGTGATTTCCTGCAAAGTAAAAGGTCTATTTGTTGAACCATCCTTACATGTTGTACGAGATAGTAAGATCCATTTCTACCTGGCCAACACTTCTGGTCACAGTGTTCGCCTTAGAGCAAATACCAATCTTGTTGACCTTGTTCACTATCCTTACCCTGTTCAGGTAGAGGATGAGTTGTCACCTGACCAGTGGGTCGGTGCTATTTCTGCCGGGGAGACCTCATCCACTCCACTGGATCAATCTGTTCCACCAGTTGAGGAGAAAGACTTAGCTCCCACTGACGTATTGAGAAATCCTCAAGTATCATTTGTAACTTCCAATTCAGATTTGCCTCAAATGCAGCATGAGTTAGCCAATGCTACAGAGTTTGATCCTCCCAGAGATGACACCCATTCTGCATATGCCAATCTTACCCTAGCAGAGTTGGGGTTAAATGTAAATAACCTGTATAGATGAATAATTAAAGTATCAACTTATCAGTATTCAAGAATTTTTTTTTTGTGTTCATGTTCTCTCCGCATTCTGAGAGTTAACAGTCTAGATTTGCGTGCACCGAATCTGCCTTTCTGTTAAAACACTCTTTCTTTGTATATATTCCTTCCTCAGAATCCGTAGATCACACGAATACAGATCGATCGATCAACATTTTTGTTTTTATCACTTGTAATCTCAATGTTGAGTTTTGTTGTTCATTTGTTGAGTTTTAAGTTGTACTATAGTATACCTTGTATTGCATTACAGTTCAGTTACGTAAGCTTTCATTCCAATGTTCTACTTATGTATATATAATGTTTTTATGTTGTGTACTTTGACATTGTATAGAATCAGCCCAAGCCGTATACCTGCCATCTCTAGTTTGTATTAGTTGTATGTCGGGACGACATACGTTAGCGTCGCCGAGCTCTCAGTAGTAGTAACCAGTTACCAGTCTCAGTAGTAACCAGTTACCAGTAACCGTCCGTTGACTCAACGACCAACCGTCTTGAGTCACGGTCTTCATATTGTGCTGAGCTGACATATTTCAAAACACCCACTACGGGGTACTGGCCAGACGGCTAGTCAGTTTTACGAGTGTAGCCAAGGAGATAGGTACGGCTGCGGGCTCTGTCCACATATCAGTAATTATACGTATAACAGCCTACGTGAGTATTTCTACCCTAATCCACGTATCGAACTCCCACATGATATGTGTGTGTATGTGTATATGTGTGTGTTTGTGTGTGTGTGTGTATGTGTGTATGTGTGTGTGTGTGTATGTGTGTGTGTGTATGTGTGTGTGTATGTGTGTGTGTGTGGTGTGTGTGTATGTGTGTATGTGTGTGTGTGTGTGTATGTGTGTGTATGTGTGTGTATGTGTGTGTATGTGTGTGTGTATGTGTGTGTGTGTGTGTGTGTGTGTGTGTGTGTGTGTGTGTGTATGTGTGTGTGTGTGTGTGTGTGTGTGTGTGTGTGTGTGTGTGTGTGTGTGTATGTATGTGTGGGGTGTGTATGTGTGTGTGTACTCACCTAATTCACCTAATTGTGGTTGCAGGTGTCGAGACTCAGCTCCTGGCCCCGCCTCTTCACTGATCGCTACTGGATCCTCTCTCTCTCTGCTTCCTGAGCGTTGTCATACCTCTTCTTAAAACTATGTATGGGTTTTTTGCCTCCACTACTTCACTTGCTTGGCTATTCCACTTGCTGACAAATCTATGACTGAAGAAATACTTCCTAACGTCCCTGTGACTCGTCTGAGTCTTCAGCTTCCAGTTGTGAGCCCTTGCCCCTGTGTCCCCTCTCTGGAACATCCTATCTCTGTCCACCGTGTCTATTCCCTGCATTATCTTGTATGTCGTTATCATGTCTCCCTGACCCTTCTGTCTCAGTGTCGTCAGTCGATTTCCCCTTAACCTTTCCTCATACGACATTCCCTTGAGCTCTGGGACTAGCCTTGTTGCAAAAACCTTTGTACTTTCTCTAACTTCTTGACGTGCTTGACCAGGTGTGGGTTCCAGACTGGTGCTGCATACTCCAGTATGGGCCTAACATATACAGTGTACAGTGTCTTGAACGATTCCTTATTAAGGTATCGGAATGCTACTCTCAGGTTTGCCAGGCGCCCGTATGCTGCAGCGGTTATTTGGTTGATGTGTGCCTCCGGTGATGTGCTCGGTGTTATGGTCACCCCAAGGTCTTTCCCCTGAGTGAGGTCTGTAGTCTTTGTCCACCTAGCCTATACTCTGTCTGCGGTCTTCTTTGCCCCTCCCCAATCTTCATGACTTTGCATTTGGCTGGATTGAATTCGAGAAGCCAGTTGCTGGACCACATGTCCAGCCTGTCCAGGTCTCTTTGCAGTCCTGCCTCATCCTCGTCCGATTTAATTTTTCTCATCAACTTCACGTCATCTGCAAACAGGGACACTTCAGAGTCTATTCCTTCCATCATGTCGTTCATATATATCAAAAATAGCACTGGTACTAGAACTGACCCTGTGGGACCCCGCTCGTACAGGCGCCCACTGCGATACCTCTTCACGTACCATGACTCGTTGCTGCCTCCCTGTCAGGTATTCCCTTATTCACTGCAGTGCCCTCCCTTTTACGTGCGCCTGATTCCTCCAGCTTTCTGCACTAATCTCTTGTGGGGAACTGTGTCAAAGGCCTTCCTGCAGTCTAGGAAAACGCAATCTACCCACCCCTCTCTCTCGTGTCTTACTTCTGTTACCTTGTCATAAAACTCCAGGAGGTTTGTGATACAAGATTTGGCCTTCCATGAACCCTGCTGGTTTTCATTTATAATCTTGTTCCTTTCCATGTGTTCGACCACTCTCCTCCTGATAATCTTCTCCATGACTTTGCACACAATACATGTCAGAGACACAGGTCTGTAGTTTAGTGCCTCGTTTCTGTTTCCTTTCTTAAATATGGGGACTACATTAGCTGTCTTCCATTTCTCAGGGAGTTGCCCCAGTTTCAAGGGATGTGTTGAAGATTGTGGTTAGAGGCACGCACAGCATATCTGCTCCTTCTCTAAGGACCCATGGGAGATGTTGTCTGGTCCCATCGCCTTTGAGGTGTCAAGGTCACTTAAGAGCTTCTTCACCTCCTCCTCAGTTGTTCGTATGTCATCCAACACTTGTTGGTATATTCCCTCTTGATGTTCCCTTCTGTGCTGTCTTCCCACAGCCCTTCCTGTCTCTACTGTAAAAACTTCCTTAAATCTCCTTTCAGCTCCTCACATACCTCCTGATCATTCTTGTGAGTTCTCCACCTTCTGTCCTTAATCTGATCACCTGGTCTTTGACTGTTGTCTTCCTCCTGATGTGGCTATACAACAGTTTCGGGTCAGTCTTGATTCTCGATGCTATGTCATTTTCATACTGTCGCTGGGCCTCCCTCCTTGCCTGTGCGTACTCATTCCTGGCTCTGTGACTGATCTCCCTATTTTGGTGTGTTCTCTGCCTTCTGTACTTTTTCCATTCTCTATTGCACTTTGTTTTGCCTCCTTACACCGTCGGGTAAACCAGGGGCTCGTTCTGGTCTTCCGTTGTTACTGTTGCCCTTGGGAATAAACCTTTCCACTGCCTCCTTGCATTTTGTTGTTACATATTCCATCATTTCATTTACTGGCTTTCCTGCCAGTTCACTGTCCCACTGGACCTCCCGCAGGAAGTTCTTCAACCTTATGTAGTCCCCCTTTTATAGTCCACGCTTTTCCCATTCAACTCCTGTTATTCTCTCCATAGTTTACTATGATTCAAAGCACAGAACCACTGGGGCGCTACTCTAGGGGACTCTCATACTTGATGCCCCAATATGAGTTGCCCAGGGTGAAAAAAAGGCCCAAATCTTGGTTCACCCCCCTCCACTCGGGTAGTGTCCTTAACATTTGGTGCATAGGTTTTCCAGCCCCACGTCCAACACCCTGGCTCTATGTTTCGGGGACCCCCTTGGCTCCAGGTTTTCCCATCAATCTCCCTGTGTTGAAATCCCCCAAAACCAGCAACTTTGCTCTGCGGAGTGAGCTCTTTTTTGCCACCTCGCAAGTGTGTCCCCCATTGCTCTTTTCCCCTTAATATCCTCTCTTGGCCTCCTGCATTTCGGGGGTGGATTATACATAAACGCAATGCCCACTTTGTGTTCCCAACCAAGGGGTACCGCTATGTAGTCTCTTTCTCCCGTCTCATCATTCCCCCCCATTTTCTCAAAATTCCTTTGTTTTTTACGAGCAAAAACCCCCACCTCCCCCCCTGCCCCTTCATCTTCCTCATATCTGTATCCTGGGGGGAAGATTGCATCGTTATTGTCCCATGTTTTTTGTTTCTTAACTGCTAGATATCGGGGGACTTCTCATTGATTCTTTCTTGCCATTCCTCATGTTTATTCATTAATCCATCTGCATTGTGTACCAACCTTCAATTTCCCTTTTCTAATACTTTAAACTTGGTGGGGGGGGGGAAACAGGGGGATCGGTGGGGGGTTTGGTTTTTGGATTGTTCAGTTGCCTTGGGGTGTGGGGTGGATCCTCTGCGGTGTTTCTATGGGTGCGTTTCCCCTTCCCATTTGTGTGTGTGTACTCACCTAGTTGTACCACCATTGGGGGGTTTGGGGGGGTCGATCCGGCTCCTGGCCCCCCCCTTTTCCTGATCGCTACTATCCCCTCTCCCGACCCCGGAGTTTATATACCTCTGTTTAAAAGCATTTATGGATCCTGCCTCCACTACATCGCTTCCCAAACTTTTCCACTTACTGACTACTCTGGGGCGAAGAAATATTTCCTAACATCCCGTGATTCATCGTTCTTTCAGTTTCCCAACTGTGTCCCTTGTTACTTGCCAAATCTCTGGAACACCTGCTTGCTCCCTTTGTAAATTTCCCTCCAGATTTTGTATGTCGTTACATGCCCCCCCCTATCTCTCCTGTCCTCCATGTGCAGGTTGATTTCCCTTAACCTTCCTCGTAGGACATCCCTTGCTTGGGACTAGTCTTTTTGCAAACCTTTGCCTTTCTCATTTTTCTTCACGTTTTGGGTAGGTGGGTTCCAAACTGGTGCCGCATTGGTTGTGTTGTGTGTTGTGTGTGTGTGTGTGGTGTGGGGGGTTAGTAGCGTGTATTACGACTAACTTTAAAACCCGGGGCATTGTTGCCCAGGGGATTTTTTCAAGGGAGAATCGTTCTCCAGTCCTGTGTAATAAGGTTGTAGGGGAAATCAACAAACATTTTAAAATTTCTTTAATATAGAAAAAAAGGGTATTTTGTTGTTCTTATTCTTAATATAAAAAATTAAAATTTACAGATTTTATATAACAAAAAGATGAAGCCCTTTAAAATTTTTTTTGATGAACCTTTATATCATTTGAAAAAAATTTACATTATTTTCCTTTTTTCTAAGGAGATTAGGTTAATGGCTTAGCAAAGCGAAGTCCCCCACAGACGAAACTTTTTTTAAAGGGAAAATTTTCCCAAAATTTGGTGATTTAAAGTGAGAAAGGAGAACTGTGGAGACCTTCGACACAGAGAGAAGTGCTGTACTGTTAAATCTACCGCCTCAAAACCTGACTCAGCTCGCTTCGGGCGAGAGGTAAAATGAGCCAAACAAATTGGTCGTTACCCTTTTCCCAGCAGAATAAATATATAATAAAAAAAAAAAATGGAAAGGGGTGAATAGAATATTTTAATTTATAAAGCTGTTTACTCGGGTTTTACTTTTAAAAACGATAGTAATCGCAATATAAAATTAGAAAATGAGCAAATATGAAAGACATATTATAACTCATCTCGCGAACACCGATTTTTTTTTTTTTTTTATATTTTTATTTAAAAAACCAGTTACTGTATGTTATCATAATTGACAAAACACAGAAATAATGTGTGATATACAAAATTGGATTTTAAAACAAAAACCCAAAAACTTTATTAAGACAACAATATAATAACCAAACAGAGAACTATCGGAACAAACCTTAAACACCAAATAAATTTTAAAACCCAAAACCTGCAGTTTTTTTTTCATTTTTTTTTTTTTTTTTTTTAAAACCTTACAAAATACAAAGGATGCATAAAAAGTACGGGAAAATACAAAACATCTTTTGTTCACAGTACCGGGTTTTTTCCCTTTTGGGGGGTAACAAGTTTTATAACATCTTTTTATAGCAAAACAATACCCTAAAAAAACCCCACTAAATTTTTATCAGTCTTTTAATAGTTCCCCCAAAAGCCATTTCCCCAAAAGAAAAACACCAAAAAGAAACTTTAAAGTTTAAAAATATAAAAAATCCCTACATGTCCTATTAAACAAAACACATAAAATGTAAAACATCACAAATTAACCAAAACCCATAACCCTACAAAACAAAAAAAAACCCCAACATACCCGCTATGACAGGGTACAAATTATTTTTAAGTTATGGAATAGATCCTAACCAAAATAGGAACCCGGAAGGAACAAATGATTCCTTACACAATAACCATGGAAACAGGTTTTTACTTTTATTAATATTAACCCTCTAATGCATAATTTGAACAAAAAACAAAAAACATGCAGTAAATACAAAAAAAAAGATCCAAAACAAGTTTTATAAAAAACCTGGGCACTTAAAGGGTTATAACCAAACCCTATACAAAATTTATACCCCCACAATGTAAAAAAAACCCGAAAATTTTGTCCACAAGACTTTTTTGGGTTTTTAACCCCATAAAAAACATGGTTAGCCCCAAAACCTATACATACACAAAATTTTTTTCACATAGAACCTCACTCTGCGAAGGGCCCCAGTCCCAAAAGAACTGAACTATTCAGAAAAATTTTGTGTTGAACCAACGTCCCAATCAAATTATTAAAAACGAGACCTAAGGGCTGGGTACCTCTTTCAAAAAATTTTTTAAACCCTGAAAAAAAACCCATCAGGCTTAAAAAAATTAACCCTGAAAACCAACTTATATCTCACTAGACAAACATTCTCGGAAACAGGCGTACCTCCATCCCCAAAATTCTCACTCCCTTCCTCTTACACCTACATATTCCAATAAAACCAAAAACAACCCCCCCCCTTTACATCCCCCCAAAAGGAGACCCTCCTTTGTCCCCCCCGGGGGACCCCGCCAAGGGAACCCACATGAGGTTTTCCATAACCCTTTCCCCGGGAAATTTTTTTCCCAAACCCCCATAAAAACCAAACTTTTTTCCTACACTCGTCCTATAAATCTGCTGCCAACGTTTTTTATCCCAATCCCCCCTTTAAAATCCCTCATTCCCCATGAAATGTCCAGATAATCCCTAATATACTTTTTAAGCCCCCTTCCCAACATCCCTGGGCACCCCCCTTACATCTAGTAGTAAAGCCCTTAAAACGGAAAACGCCCCCCCCCCCAACTGTCTGATAACCCCCCCATCCAAATTTCACCCCCTCCAAGGAGGTACAAAAGAAACCACTTAAACCCCGTTTCAACATCACCACAAAATGACAAAAAGCCTTTTTCCAAAAAACCCCATACTAGTAACACCCCCTTTGGGAAGCCAAACCCCCCTGATAAACCTATATCAAATTTCTTTTACCTAGCCGGTATCCGAAGCTTATAAAATATTTCCAAAAAAACCCCCCAATCATACTTGGATACACGGCTACCCCTTGATTTTTTCCTTGCCCTTTTCCTACCCTCACCAACCTTTTATTTTGATTTTATCCACCGTTGGATGTCAAAAAAAATCTCAACATATCTTCACAAACCCCAATTCCTTCCCACTCCACCATTTACGTGCCTCCTCCATAACTCTTTTTTACTTTTCGCCCCCCACCCCCCTTCCTCATATACCTCCACTTGATAATCAGCCATTAAAATCCAGTCCTAAAGGCAAAAAACCTAAACCCCCTCTCCGAACATTCCCCTAAATCCCCTTATTAACCACCCCCCCAAATCCCCACACAAACTTCCACCCTCCCCTGCATTTCCCCAAACTCGTACCTTAAGGGAAAAAACCCTGCCACCCCCCCTACCTTCATAGACAAAATGAATTTACCACCACACCCCCGATGTAAAAAAGTCCCTCGCACTTAAACCTCCCAGTCTACTTAAAACCCTTTCCCTGACGACTCCGAATTTTTCCCTTCTGCATCCTGCTTTTTTCCCGCCAAATACCAATCCCACATACCTTGATTCTGTCAACCACTGTCCATCCTAACCCCTTCCCCAAACCCCCCCCCCACCAAATTTCCCACCTCTAGTAACCTTATTTCACCGATTAAAATCTCATTCCGGTATTCATACCAAACATCTGAACACTCACCCCCCCTCAACTCCCCCCTTACCCCCCTTTCAAAACAGTAGTACATCCACTACCCAACGATGCCCCCCTTTTCCCCCCCTTTCCCTCTCCCATTGTCATTACCCTTCAAAAGACTAAAAAAAGGATTCTGCACACACCAAGGCAGCTGTGACTCGGGCAGCCTGCCTCAACCCCTCCCATTTGGGACACTTTCACCCAAAACCCCCCCATTTTACCGACCCTCACCTCGCCCATCTACAGGGGGTTTTACCCACCACTACCCCCTCCCGAAACCCCAAACCCCTTAAAACAAACCCCCAAAAATCTTGCCACCAATCATGCATTTACCAATTAAACCTAGTATTTTCCCCCCCCCTTTCATCTCTCTGAAAATCCCTAAACAAAAACCCGTCCATCCCCCTTCCTTCTTCCCCCGGGAAATTTCCCACTGTCCCCCAGTAACACTAAACCCAACACTTTCCCCCATTCGTTGCCCAAAAACCCTTTGCAAAAATCTTGTAATCCGAGCACATTAACTAATCGCACGGGTTTTAAAATCAAAAATCGGTTCCTTCTTTTTGGGGACAAAAAAACCCTGACACCCGTTCTTTTTGGGTTTCCCCATCCTTCCCCCTCTTAACAACAACTCAAAAAACCCCCACCAAAAATGCCGACACTCCCCCAATGTACTATAAAAACGTTTTGGGATTTCCTCTATGCCTGGGGTTTTCCCCGGCACATCCCAAAACTGCCTCCTCCCCCTCCTTACATTAATACTCCCTCGATTCTGTCATGTCCCGTCACTTAATACCCTATTAAACCCTTTATCCCCCAAAACCCTCCCTCACCCACCCCCCGCCAACCCTCCTCCACTTCTCCTAAAAACCAAAAAACTGCAACAAACTAAAATTTTCCTGGTGGATAGGCCTTTACCCCCTCAACCCCCTCCCCCTGTACCTCCTCAATATACGCCAAAGGGGTCTTCGCCGCCGTTCCTTAAACCTCCTTAATACAAAACCCGATGGCCCATCCCCCTTAAGACATCCCCCAACCCTGCCCTAACTCGAAATTTCCTCAAATTTTTCATTTTGAATTTCCGCCCAAACCTATTTTCCCAAAATTATATGTTACCCCCCGCCCCACCCGTTCCCCTGCATAACATCATTTAAGACCCCCAAGATAATTTTGTAGGCCTAGCTCCACCTAGCCACTCCTTACCCCTACTTTAAAAAAATTTCGCAATTTCAAAATTAGCCCTCATTTCCCCCAAACCGCAAATCCTTTTTCCCTTTCCCAGTCCCCAAAAGGAAATTCCACCAACTTCAAACCCGTAGGTCACCCTCGCCCTAAGTACCTCACATTTAATTTCCATATCCCCATAAACCTCACATGCCATCTACCCTCAAATCGCTTAACACACGAGATCAGAAAAAAACCCACATCGTTTGTCCTCCCCCTCCCCACCCATGCCCCGCTAACTAAATCCTTCTAAAAACCGTGCCCCATACCCCTCGAATAAAAGTGTCTCCACTCCATATCCCCTACTTCCCACCACATTACCACTCCCAAATCCGCAAAACATCCCCAAACCCCCAAAAAAAAACCCCCCCCCTCGGGAACCCCATACCCTTCCCAATGACACAATTCCCAACCCACCAATCACCGTAAAAGCAGGAAACCCTCAAAAGGGGATACCAGAACCCCGCGTCAAAAACCACCTTATCTAGTGGGGTTTCTAGTTGCTGGCATGTACACACCAAAAAAACAAACCCTCCCCCCCCCCCTCCCCCTCCCCCCCCCCCCCCTCCTCCCAACCAATACCAAACTGGGCTCCTTTACCCCCCCCCCCTCCCCCTTTCCCTCAAACATCCTGTAAACCCAAATAAACCCAAAAACCTCACAAACCAACCAATTTCCTCAAAAAACAACACAAACTTCTCCTCAAACCCCTCAAACCAACCCCTTACCCTTTTTTAACCTTTACAAATTAAATTAAAACCCAATTTTTAAAATGGGGGCCTTCCCTTTCCCCTTTCTTGGTTCCCCTTTAACTCCTTTCATCAACCCTCTTCCCGCCCTCCAACCCCTCCTTTCCTTCCCCTACTTCCCTTCCCCCCCCTCCTCCCTTCCTTTCACCAATCCCCCCCTTCCCGCCCTCCTTTAACCTCAAACCCGTCGATCCCCCCCACCTTCGGGGTCCCTCTCCACTTTTCTGCAACCACACCTTGGGGCCCCCCCCACCACTCTTTTCCCTTTTAACCTCACCAAACCCCCCACCCTCTTTATACCTTTCTCCCCACCTCACCTTTTCCCCCACTCCGCCTTCAAAAAACCCCCACACCCCCTCCCCTTAACGACCCCTTCAATCCTCTTCTCCTTTTCCTTCCCCCCCCCTTTCCCTTATTTACCCTCCCCCCCTCTGCCCGCGCCCCCCCCCGGCCCCCCCCGGCCCCCCCCCCCCCCCCCCCCCGACCCCCCGGCCCCCCCCCGCCCGGGGCCCCCCGGGGGGGGGGGGGCCCCCCCCAAAACCCCAAAAACCCCCCCCCCCCCCCGCCCGGCCCCCTTTCTTGGGCCCCCCCCCTTTGGGCCCCCCCCCCCCACATTGGGGCCCCCCCCCCCGGGGCCCCCCCCCCACATTCCCCCGCCCCTCCCCCGCCCCCACGAACCATCTTTTTAAAGGCGTGGCTGGCCTCAAAAGGGCTTTCCCACCTCACCCAATAAAATCAAAAACACATGCAACATACTTCCACTCCATTGAACTCTGTTTTTCCTGAAACCGGGCATTAAATAAACACCCTCAAACTTTCCAAACCCTTGACATTTCATTAGTTCCCCACCTAATTTTCATGGGGGGCCAAACCCCTCCCTATAATGTTTTAAAAGTTCTCGTTCTTCTTAAATCCCCCTCCCTCAATTTTCCCTATTTTGCGCCCCCCTCGGCCCTTTGGTCAAACTTTTTTTCCCCCCCGGTTTCGTCAAAGGGGAAACCGAGAATCCCCTTCCCGCATCAAACAATTTTTCACCAAAAATTCTTTATGCAATTGCCTCCTTTTTGGAACTATAAAGCTTCTACCTTTTAAAGGGGTTAATACTTGATGATTTTTTTTTAATTTTTTTAAAAAAAACTTCAGCAAATTTAAAAAAGTATAAAAAAAGGGTACAGAGGACTAATCCTCCACTAATTTTAAAAAGTTTTAAAAACCTTGTAAGGGCTAAAAGAGGTTACCTTACTTCACCTTTTTCCCTATAACTCTCTATTATAAACTTTATAAACTTTTAAATTTCCCCTTTAAATTATAAAACCTTCTTTTGATAGTTAAAAAACTGTGACTGACTTATGACAAAGGTTCAAAACCCTTTCCCACAGTATATAATCAGAGAATGACCTACATCACAATCTCAGTTAAAAACAGTACATGCATCTTCCCAAAATTAACCCCTATACAATAAGTTTTTTTTTTTTTTTTTTTTTTTTTAAAACTCAGTACAAAAGATTATGGGTGCATAAAATAATATGTCAACGAGATACCAGGCACTAACTAGATTCTTATATAAATAAATAATAAAGTCAAAACACAGGAAAATAAACACTATACAAAATAACAATGTGACAAAACAAGCACACAGAATTACACACATACACAACAATCACGTATTATACAACGGGATACTTCATCTGGCATATTACTAGCGTGGCTTCCGCCTGCCAACACACAACGTATCCAAGACTTAATCTAAGAACTCAAGTGCCTTAAAAGAGGGACAACAATACGTTAATTTGGGCGACTACCACGGGTTATTTTCATGGACTAAGAATAGGCACTACAGTTCAAAAAGGGGATCAGGGTGACGCACCATTCACTACATGACAATATCTAATATAAAAAACGAAAAACCCGTGATATTTGACATCTTTAATAAAAAACAAATGCCAACAGCTATAATTTTAACAACTGAGACAAGATTGCACACATTGAAAATATGCCTCCACCATATAGTTCAAGCTCCATCACGCTTACAGGAAAACAAAACTTGCATAATACATTATTATTGAAAAGCACAAAGGACACGGCATAAAGGGAATTAAACGGAAATAAAAAAACGTTTCAAACTGGCTAGGAAGCACACCAATACAAAAATAACACCAATGACTTGTATTGAGGCATAAAAGACGAGAAACATTTTCCCAAAAGTTGTATAACAAAGCACGTAAGATATTTTGTCAAACACCGTTACATAGGAGACGCACATAAACTCTGAGAACACAAAACATTCACGCACTTGACAAAAACAATTAGACACAGCTGACCAGCCCGTAGATTACCCACTGAACACTCACAACTATTCAAATCTCGAACTCCAAGGCTTTATATTCAGGCGGGAAAGTTTCTCCCCATCTCCCCTCATATACCAACCTATATCGACATTTGTCCTATAAATCGTCCTGCCCAACACCCCAATTCTACGTTACCAATCAACGTTCCTCATAGCCCAGACACGAAAAATAATCGGGCCACAACATACGACACCGCACTTGTACAGGCCCAAATCAACCCCACCTACAATAAAAACCCAACGCCCGGATACCGACAAAACCTCCCCCCCACCAAACACAAAACCCTACTGAGCACTCTCGTACCATTACCTAAAGTCTCACAGAAATACACACATAAAACAGATCCCATCCCGCACACCGGACAACCCCCGTCTTCCTCTAAAAGCCTT
>NW_026505474.1:0-17672 GCF_026875155.1 Cherax quadricarinatus
TTCCCCCGCTCTATTGTGTGATTAGAGTTTGTAGTATACTCAGTTCTAACTTTTAAATTTCCTCCATTTTTCCAAAACGGAGTAGTTGGAATTTGTCTTCATTGAACATCACATTGTTCTCTATTGCTCATTGGAAAACTTGGTTTATATCTTCTTGGAGCTTTGCCGTGTCCACAACGGATGACAGCCTCATGCAGATCCTAGTATCTCTGCAAAAGATGATACAGTGCTGTGGTTTACATCTCTGTCTATGTCTGAAAATGAGAATAAGGAACAGGATAGGTGCGAGTACTGTGCCTTGTGGGACAAAGCTCTTCACTATGGCAGCTTCCGATTTCACTCTGTTTACCACTACTGTTTATGTTCGATTGGTTAGAAAGTTGATGATCCATCTGCCTACTTTGCCGGTTATCCCGTTAACACGTATTTTGTGTGATATTACAACATGATTGCACTTGTCAAAGGCTTTTGCAAAGTCTGTGTATACTACATCCGCATTCTGTTTGTTTTCCAGTGCATCTAGGACCATATCATAGTGATCTAGCAGTTGCGAGAGGCAGGAGCGACCTGCTCTGAAACCATGTTGCCCGGGTTGTGCAATTTTTGGGAGTCCATGTGGTTTGCTATCCTGCTTCTTAGAACTCTTTCAAATATTTTTATGAATGGGACGTTAAAGCTATTGGTCTATATTTCTTAGCTACTACTTTGCTCCCACCTTGATGGAGTGGGCTAATCCATTTTTTTTTAGTGACTGTGGAATCTCGCCTGTGTCTAAGCTCCTTCTCCACAGCATACTTAGGGCCATTGAGACGGTTTCTTGCAGTTTTTAGAAAAAGAAACCACTCTAGGGCCAGCATGTACCTTCATACAAATTATGAAACATAAATTTATATGGTCAATGTATCATGAGGAAAGAGACAAAAACTCACCTATACAAAAAATATATATTAGTAGTAAGGTATATAACACCTAAAATGAACTCTACTACAACCAACATGACCACACTCCATTTCATGTTTACCCAGTACTCACATTACCTCACTAGCACACTGCTATTAGTGAGTAAAACAAAATATTTAAACAATTCAAAAACGGGCTCGATGACACCCCCTCCTTTTCTGCCGGTTTGTCTACGGCAGGGAAAAACACCATACTTAGTACTCTCCCAAAACTTAAACCCAGGGCAACATGGGTTTAGAACAGGTCTCTCCTGTCTGTCTCAACTATTGGATCACTACGACAAGGTCCTAGATGCACTAGAAGAAAAAAAGAATGCAGATGTGATAATACAGACTTTGCAAAAGCCTTCGACAAGTGTGACCATGGCGTAATACCGCACAAAATGCGTGCTAAAGGAATAACAGGAAAAGTTGGTCGATGGATCTATAATTTCCTCACAAACAGAACACAAGAGTAGAAAGTCAACAGAGTAAAGTCCGAGGCAGCTACGGTGAAAAGCTCTGTTCCACAAGGCACAGTACTCGCTCCCATCTTGTTTCTCATCCTCATATCTGACACAGACAAGGATGTCAGCCACAGCACCGTGTCTTCCTTTGCAGATGACACCCGAATCTGCATGACAGTGTCTTCCATGCAGACACTGCAAGGCTCCAGGCGGACATCAACCAAATCTTTCAGTGGGGTGCAGGAAACAATATGAAGTTCAACGATGAGAAATTTCAATTACTCCGATATGGTAAACACGACGAAATTAAAACTTCATCAGAGTACAAAACAAATTCCGGACTCAAAATAGAGTGAAAAACCAACGTCAAAGACCTGGGAGTGATCATGTCGGAGGATCTCACCTTCAAGGACCATAACATTGTATCAATCGCATCTGCTAGAAAAATGACAGGATGGATAATGAGAACCTTCAAAACTAGGGAGGCCAAGCCCATGATGACACTCTTCAGGTCACTTGTTCTATCTAGGCTGGAATATTGCTGCACACTAACAGCACCTTTCAAGGCAGGTGAAATTGCTGACCTAGAAAATGTACAGAGAACCTTCATGGCGCGCATAACGGAGATAAAACACCTCAATTACTGGAGCGCTTGAAGTTTCTGAACCTGTATTCCCGGAACGCAGGAGGGTGAGATACTGATTATATACACCTGGAAAATCCTAAGGGACTAGTACCGAACTTGCACACGAAATCACTCACTACGAAAGCAAAAGACTTGGCAGACGATGGAACATCCCCCAATGAAAAGCAGGGGTGTCACTAGCACGTTAAGAGACAATACAATAAGTGTCAGGGCCCGAGACTGTTCAACTGCCTCCCAGCATACATAAGGGGGATTACCAATAGACCTCTGACAGTCTTCAAGCTGGCATTGGACAAACACCTAAAGTAGGTACCTGACCAGCCGGGCTGTGGCTCGTACGTTGGATTGCGTTGCAGCCAGCAGTAACAGCCTGAATGATCAGCCTCTGAATTCACCAGGAGTCCTGGTCACAGACCGAGCCGCGGGGGCGTTGACCCCCGGAACTCTCTCCAGGTAAACTCCATGTAATATATAAATAATATATATATATATAATATATAATATAATATAATATATATATATATATATATATATATATATAACAGAAAAAGATCGCATTCCCGCAGCACTCGATCCTGCTTCTGGGACGAACAAGATTCCCAGGCAGCGCTCCTAACCACTCGGCCCACACAAATACCATAAAAAGCTGGGCAGCATCTTGTCCGTCCCGGGAGCAGTATCGAGTCCTGCTGACTGCGAAACTTTCTCTTTATATACCCGCTTGTTTCTGAGTGGTACATTGACATAAAAAATCGCTTGAGATTCCAGAACATAAAGGAAGAGATTGAAATAATATGGATACATGCTTGAGGCTCACTAACATGCCCATCATGGGAAAGAAACATGGCTGTGAAACAGGCTGTCCAGTTATGTAGTATTTGTGTGGCCGAATGGTTAAGAGCTCTGCCTATGAATCTTTCTGTCCCAGTACATTCGAATCCTGCTGACGCGACCTTTCCTGAAATAATTCATACAATATAAAAAATATTATATATATTATAATAAAATATTATATATATTTTATAAAAAATAACTGCAAAATAAAACTATTATTAAATAAATAATATTATAATATTATATATATATAGTATAAAAAATTATAATTATGATTATAAAAATATATATTTAATATTAATATATATAAATTTAAAAATATAAAAATGTTTTTATAAATATGTTTATATATATATATATTAATATTATTTTTTATAAATATATATATAATAAAATATAAAATTATATTTAAACATAAATTATTAATTTATATATAAAAATAATTTAATAATTATTATATAATATAAATTTTGGGCCGAATTTTAAAACTGGTAAATTAGCAAAACTCTTTTTAAAATTTAAATCTTTCAAAATTTTTCTATACGTTAAAGATTATTTTTTTCATTAATTTGATGTAAAAATTTTATGATTTTTGCACCAAAAAAAACTTAGAAAACTTCCAAACCCTTTTTAAAACAAGAAAAAATTTACTTTGCAAAAACCCAACTAAAAATATTTTAGATTTGTTTACAGTAATTTAATACTAAACAAACACAGTGAAATATATTTTTTTTCGTTGGGTTTCGAATGATTTTGGCGAAATTTTTGCAACACAAATTTTCACTACCTATAGCAAAATGAGGTTGTATTTAACCCAAGGTCGCAATTTCTCCCTTTCGGCACACATATATATGTGTATAATATATTATTATATATATATATTTTTATATAATATATATATAATATTAATAAAATAATATAAAATTTATATATAAAAATTTGGGTGTTAATGTTGCAGTTTAAAAATTAGTGTAAAGCCCCCTTCGGCAAACATGATGGAGTAATGAGGGTAAAGTTTTTTTTTTCGGGCCCCCCTCCCTTGGTGGGAACGGCCATGTGATTAATTATATATATATAATATATAATCTAAATATATATATTTTAAAATATTAATATAATTAATAATAATATATAATATTTTTAATATATATATATACAAACAATTCGAAAACGGCGAAGTTTTTTACATTGTCTTACGTCCAAGCAGGATCGAGCCTGTAACCTGTTCAACCGTGTTAAAAGTATTGACTCTGAAATATAAAAAAATCTATTATTTAAACAATAGTTAAAGAAAAATTTAAAATAAAAAATTTTTTGCCTCGAGCAACTCCTGGGTTCGAGTTCGGTCTGAGGACTCCCGGTTTAGGCCTCGGCCTCGGGGGACTCCCCCGGTTCGGGTTTGGCCTCGGCATCCCCGGGGTTGGGTTCTGCCTCGGGCCCATTCTGGGGTTTGGCCCCGGGGGACTCTTCGGGTTCGGCCTCGGGCGACTCTTCGGGTTTGGCCCCGGGGCGACTCTTCGGGTTCGGCCTCGGGGACCTTCGGGGTTTGGCCTCGAATACTCTTCGGTTCGGCCCCGGGGACCCTTTTGGGTTCGGCCTCGGGGGGCTCTTTGGTTCGGGCCCCGGGGGGACTCTTGGGGTTTGGCCTGGGCACTCATCGGGGTCGGGCCCCGGGCGACTCTTTTGGGGGTCGGCCTCGGAGTTTTGGGCTCGGCCCCCGGACGACTTTCGGGCTCGGGCCCCGGCGACTCTTGGGGTCGGCCTCGGGCACTCTTCGGGCCGGCCTCGGACGACTCTTCGGGCTCGGCCCCGGGGGACTCTTCGGGGGCCGGCCTCGGACGACTTTCGGCCGGCCTGGGGGACCTTCGGGCTCGGCCCCGGGGGATCTTCGGGTCGGCCCGGGCGACTCTTGGGGTCGGCCTCGGGGGACTCTTCGGGCTCGGGCCCCGGGGGACCTTTGGGCTCGGCCTCGGGCGACTCTTCGGGCTCGGCCTCGGGCGACTCTTCGGCTCGGGGAATCTTCGGGCTCGACCGGCGAATCTTCAGGTTCGGTCGGGGGCCCTTTCGGGTTTGGCCTCGGAGATCTTCGGTTCGGCCTGGGGCGTCTTTTGGGGTTGGGCCCGGGCGACTCTTCGGCTGCCCGGCGACTCTCGGGCTCGGCTCGGGCGACTCTTCGGGTTCGGCCTCGGGCGACTCTTCGGCTCGGCCTCGGGCGACTCTTCGGGTTCGGCCTCGGGCGACTCTTCGGCTCGGCTCGGGCGACTCTTCGGGCTCGGCCTCGGGCGACTTTTCAGGCTCGGTTTCGGGCGACTCTTCGGGCTCGGCCTCGGACGACTCTGACTTCTCGGGTTCGGACTCGGTCTCGGCGGCTCCTCGGCTTCAGACTCGGTTCTCGGGCGACTCCTCGGCTTCGGACTCGGTCGACTCTTCGGTTCGGCCTCGGCGACTCTTCGGCTCGGCCTCGGGCGACTCTTCGGGTTCGGCCTCGGGCGACTCTTCGGGCTCGGCCTCGGGCGACTCTTCGGGCTCGGCCTCGGGCGACTTTTCAGGCTCGGTTTCGGGCGACTCTTCGGGCTCGGCCTCGGGCGACTCTTCGGGCTCGGCCTCGGGCGACTCTTCGGCTCGGCCTCGGGCGACTTTTCAGCTCGGTTTCGGGCGACTCCTCGGGCTCGGCCTCGGGCGACTCTTCGGGTTCGGCCTCGGACGACTCTGACTTCTAGGGTTCGGACTCGGTCTCGGGCGGCTCCTCGGCTTCAGACTCGGTCTCGGGCGACTCCTCGGCTTCGGACTCGGTCGACTCTTCGGTTCGGCCTCGGACGATTCTTCGGGCGACTCCTCGGCTTCGGACTCGGTCGACTCTTCGGGTTCGGCCTCGGACGATTCTTCGGGCGACTCCTCGGCTTCGGACTCGGTCGACTCTTCGGTTCGGCCTCGGACGATTCTTCGGGCGACTCCTCGGATTCGGACTCGGTCGACTCTTCGGGTTCGGCCTCGGACGATTCTTCGGGCGACTCCTCGGATTCGGGTTCGGCCTTGACCTAACAAACCGCATGTTTGTTTTCGCCCTACAAGAGTTCGTCCTTGCTCCCCTTTGGGGATTGTCCTCCCTCTATAATTTATTACACACATCCACAATAACGTAGTAGAGGACAACTATCAATACAATGGGCTTACACAGGCAGGTAAGTAGGGCTAGGGCAATAATCTTCCTTGATGGTTTACGAATACCACTAAGGCTCGCTCCCTTGTCCTTTGCCAATTTCTGCAAAGCGAAGAAATTGGCGAAATTGGTAACGTCTCCGTGGTCATCGTCGGAGAAGGGATTCTGTGTCCTACAACCAGGCGCCCAGTCTGGTAAGATCGTAGCCAATAAGGGTATAATGCGTCCTGAATTCTCAATCGCATCTCACAATTCGCTTGTCTGAATGCGTGATCTCACACTGCAAATATAGATAACATCTACAATGAGGATGACTATCGATACCAACAGAAGTTACGTCGTGAAATTACACATTTTGTCAAAGTTATTTTCTAAGTAATTTCCTTGACGAACTTAATGTTATTATCATATTAGTAAAAAAAAGTTGCTTAAATGGAACTGACGTTATTTCATTTACAACTTTGTAAATACTGAACTTTGTTAACGAACTTGATTTAAGCAACAAAGAAACTTGTGACGACGTTTCAGTCAGACTTGGAACATTATCTTGTTACACTGAAACACGAATATGTATTTCTCAGTGTAATGGGAAATATGTGCATGTGAGTATGGCAGTAAAGATGTGCGCATTTCTTAGTGAAGATGTGCGTTTAGTAGTGAAAATGTGCGTTTCTTAGTGGAGATGTGTTTTAGTAGTGATGATGTGCTTTAGTAGTAAAGATGTGCATTTCTTTGTGAAGATGTGCGTTTAGTAGTGAAGATGTGCGTTTAGTAGTGAAGATGTGCGTTTCTTAGTGGAGATGTGCGTGTTCTTAGTGAAGATGCGTTTCTCGGTGAAGATGTGCGTTTAGTAGGGAAGGTGTGTGTTTTCTTAGTGAAGATGTGCGTTTCTCGTGAAGATGTGCGTTTAGTAGGGAAGGTGTGTGTTTCAGAGCGAAGATGTGCGTTTCATAGTGGAGATGTGCGTTTCTTAGTGAAGATGTGCGTTCTCGGTGAAGATGTGCGTTTTAGTAGGGAAGGTGTGTTTCAGAGCGAAGATGTGCGTTTCATAGTGGAGATGTGCGTTTCTTAGTGAAGATGTGCGTTTCTCGGTGAAGATGTGCGTTTAGTAGGAAGGTGTGTGTTTCAGAGCGAAGATGTGCGTTTCATAGTGGAGATGTGCGTTCTTAGGTGAAAATGTGCGTTTCTCGGTGAAGATGTGCGTTTAGTAGGGAAGGTGTGTGTTTCAGAGCGAAGATGTGCGTTTCATAGTGGAGATGTGCATTTAGTAGTGAAGATGTGCTTTCCTAGTTAAGATATGCATTTAGATGTCAAGATGTGGGTTTAGAAGTGAAGATGTGCGTTCAGTAGTGAAGATGTGTTTAGTAGTGAAGACGTGCGTTTAGAAGTGAAGATGTCAGATTAGTAGTGAAGATGTGTGTTTTGCAGAGAAGATGTGCGTTTCTTAGTGAAGATATGCGTTTAGTAGTGAAGACGTGCGTTTCTTATTGGAGATGTGCGTTTAGTAGTGAAGATGAATGTTTCAGAGTGGAGATGTGCTTTAGTAGTGAAGATGTGCTTTTCATAGTGAGGATGTGCGTTAAGTGAAAATGTGCGTTTCGTAGCGTAGATACTTGTTTATCGTGTGTGTGTGTATGTATATATATATGTGTGTGTATATATATATATATATATATAATATATATATATATATATAATATATATATATATATATATATATATATATATATAGTGTGTGTGTGTGTGTCACATCTATGCACTTGGTATCTGTAGGCATGGGAAATCTGGAAAAACAGATGAGACGTGCAACTTTGACCACCCTAGAAAATGCGCGTGCCCATATGACAGCAGGAAAATGCAAACTCCCGTCTTGTAGGCTTTTTCACCCTGAAATGTGTCCCCTTCAGTACAGGAAAGACTGTGACATACTTATATTGCCAAGCACACCATCTAAAGATACAAAAGATACAAAACATCCAGACCATGGGAATACTTGGGTAGCCACAGCCACTCAAGAGGGGAGGTTTTTAGTGCCAGGAAGGAAAAAAAAACTGGCAGAAATGGCAGAAATCGTACACCAAATCCAGTCATTCCTGGAGTGGAACCACAGTCGATGGCCTCCACTCCATACCAACAAATACAGATATTAATACCGGAAAAAAAGTCCCTCCCAGTACCACCAGCCCGATAGACATTCTTCTTTGCAAATATACAGGGTCTAAAGCCAGCAACGAACAACAAAATACCTTTCATTCGTGGACTGCTTGCAGAGGCAAATGCAATGTTCGCGGCTTTCACAGAGACCCACAAAAAGGATCACTTGGACAACGAAATATGGATCCCAGGTTACAACCTATACAGATGCGACAGAGTGAACAGGCGGGGTGTTGGCCTGTATATCGCATAGTCACTTGTTTGCACAGAACTGCTTAATGCCTCAAATGATGTAGTGGAAGTTTTAGCCTGCCCCTAACATCTTGCTCCTGGGGGATTTCAACTTGGGGCACCTAAAATGGAGGAATATAGCAAATAATGTTGCGTAGTGATAACACCAGGAGACAGCTCGACGAGACTCACACATACACGAGCTTTTAAATCTCTGCACAAAAATTCAACTTAAACCAGCAAATAATAGAGCCTACTAGACTGGAAAATACACTAGACCTCATCTTCACTAACAATGTTGATCTGATACGAAATGTCACCATATCAAAAACAATATACCAGATCACAATATAATCGAGGTTCAGACATGTATGCGCGGAGCCCCAGACCGACAAAATGAGATTAGTCACGAGGGAGCCTTCACCAAATTCAACTTCAATAACAAGAACATAAAGTGGGACCAAGTAAATCAAGTCCTAAACGATATAAGCTGGGAAGATAGACAAGCAACACAGACCCCAACTTATGCCTAGAACAGATTAACTCTGTGGCACTCGATGTATGCTCAAGGCTTATTCCTTTAAGAAAAGGAGGAGTAGATGTAAAATAGAAAGAGACAGGCGCTCCCTTTACAGGCGACGGAAAAGAATAACAGAGGGGCTAAAAGAGGCCAATATATCTGCAATGCGTAGGGAGTCACTGGTCAGAGAAATAGCAAACATCGAACTTAAGCTAAGGTATCATTACAGGAGTCAGGAATCGCCGGGAGAACTTAAAGCCATGAATGAAATCGAGAGAAACCCAAAGTATTTCTTTCTTATGCCAAATCGAAGTCGAGAACACGTCCAGTATGGGCCCCTACTTAAGCAAATGGGTCCTACACAGATGACAGCAAGGAAATAAGTGAGCTACTCAAGTCCCAATATGACTCAGTTTTTCAGCAAGCTGCTAACCAGACTGAGAGTCGAAGATCAAAATTATTTTTTTATGAAGAGAGCCACAGAATTTGGTTACCACAAGCCTATCTGATGTTATCCTGACATCAAATGACTTCGAACAGGCGATAAATGACATGCCCATGCACTCTGCCCAGGGCCAGACTCGTGGAACTCCGTGTTCATCAAGAACTGCAAGAAGCCCCTATCACGAGCTTTTACCATCCTATGGAGAGGGAGCATGGACACGGGGGTCATCCCACAGTTACTAAAAACAACAGACATAGCTCCACTCCATAAAGGGGCAGTAAAGCAATAGCAAAGAACTACAGACCGAATAGCACTAACATCCCATATCATAAAAATCTTTGAAAGGGTCCTAAGAAGCAAGATCACCACCCATCTAGAAACCCACCAATTACACAACCCAGGGCAACATGGTTTAGAATAGGTCGCTCCTGTCTGTCTCAACTATTGGATACTACGACAAGGTCCTAGATGCACTAGAAGACAAAAAGAATGCAGATGTAATATATACAGACTTTGCAAAAGCCTTCGACACGTGTGACCATGGCGTAATAGCGCACAAAATGCGTGCTAAAGGATAACAGGAAAAGTTGGTCGATGGATCTATAATTTCCTCACAAACAGAACACAAAGAGTAGTAGTCAACAGAGTAAAGTCCGAGGCAGCTAACGGTTAAAAGCTCTGTTCCAAAGGCACAGTACTCGCTCCCATCTTGTTCTCATCCTCATATCTGACATAGACAAGGATGTCAGCCACAGCACCGTGTCTTCCTTTGCAGATGACACCCGAATCTGCATGACAGTGTCTTCCATTGCAGACACTGCAAGGCTCCAGCGGCATCAATCAAATCTTTCAGTGGCTGCAGAAAACAATATGAAGCTCAACGATGAGAAATTTCAATTACTCCCATATGGTAAACACGAGGAAATTAAATCTTCATCAGAGTACAAAACAAACCTGGCCACAAAATATAGCGAAACACCAACGTCAAAGACTGGGAGTGATCATTTCTGAGGATCTCACCTTCAAGGACCATAACATTGTATCAATCGCATCTGCTAGAAAAATGACAGGATGGATAATGAGAACCTCAAAACAAGGGATGCCAAGCCCATGATGACACTCTTCAGGTCACTTGTTCTATCTAGGCTGGAATATTGCTGCACACTAACAGCACCTTTCAAGGCAGGTGAAATTGCTGACCTAAAGAACGTACAGAGAACCTTAACGGCGCGCATAACGGAGATAAAACACCTCATTACCGGGGGCGCTTTGAGGTTCCTGAACCTGTATTCCTGGACTGCAGGCGGGAGAGATACTGATTATATACACCTGGAAAATCCAAGAGGGACTAAATACCGAACTTGCACACGAAAATCACTAACAACGAAAGCAAAAGACTTGGGAGACGATGCAAACATCCCCCAATGAAAAGAGGGGGGGTCACTAGCACGTTAAGAGACCTTACAATAATGTCAGGGCCCGAGACTGTTCAACGCCTCCCCGCATACATAAGGGGGATTAACAACAGACCCCTGGGAGTCTTCAAGCTGGCACTGGACAAGCACCTAAAGTCGGTACCTGACCAGCCTGGCCGTGGCTCGTACGTTGGTTTGCGTGCAGCCCCGCAGTAACAGCCTGGTTGATCAGCTCTGATCCACCAGTAGGCCTGGTCACAGACCCGGGGCCGCGGGGCGTTGACCCCCGGAACTCTCTCCAGGTAAACTCCAGGTAATACTATCACTACTGACTACTACTACTACTAAATACACTTCTAAATACTACTACTACCAAACCACACTACCACCACTACTACTACTACTACTACTAGTATTACTACTACTACCACTACTACTACTACTACTTTCTACTACTTGTACTACTACACTACTACCACTGCTACTACTACTACTACCACTACTACCACTACTACTACTACTACAATACTACACTACAACTAAACAACACTACTACCACCATACTACTACTACTAGTACTTTACTACTACTACTACTGCTACTACTAACTACTACTACTAGTACTACTACACTACTACAGACTACTACTACTACTACTACTTCTACTAGTACTGCAAATACTACTACCACTACTACTACTAAATACTACTTCACTACAAATACTACTACTAAATACTACACTATTACTACTACTACCACAAACCAAATGCTACAAAAACTCTACTAGTACTACTACTTCTACTACTAAACCCCTACCACCCAATACTACTACTAGTACTACTACTACACTACTGCAACAACTACCTACTACAAATACTACAAATACAGTACTAGTACTACTACTACCTACTATACTTCTACTAACACTACTACACTACACCACTACACACTACTGCTACCAACCACTACTACACTACTACTACGACTAGTACTACTACTTCTACTACTACCACTACTACTGCTACTACTAGTGCTACTACTACTACTTCTACTACTACTACTACTACTACCCCTACTACTACTACTACTACTCTTTTACTATTACTACTACTACTACTACTACACTACCACTACTAACTACTAGTAGTACTACACTTTTACTACTACCACTACTACTAAACCCACTACTACTACACTACTACTACCACCATTACTACCACTACTACTACTACTACTACTAGTACTACTACTACTACTACCACCACTACTACCACTACTACTACTACTACTACCACTACTACTACTACTACTATACTACTACTAAATCTCTACACCAACATTACTACCACTACTACTGCACTACTACTAGTACTACTACTAAACCCCTACTTCTACTAGTACCACTACTACTACTACTACTACTGCCACTACTTTCTACTACTACTATTACTACTAGTACTACTACAACTACTACTACTCCTACAACTACTACTACTAACTTACTACTACTTCTGCTACTACTACGACTACTACTACTTCTGCTACTACTAAAACTACTACTACTACGCTGCTACTACTACTACTTCGCTACTACTACTACTAAACAAATACTACTACTACTACTACTGCTGGGTGCTACACTACTGCTACTACTACTAGTACACACTACCCCCACTACTATTACTAGTAACACTATACTACTACTACTAGTACTTTCACTAAATACTACCCTACCACCACCACTATACTACTACTACTACTACTAGTACTAGTACAACTACCACTACCCCTACTACTGCTAACACTACTAACTACTACTACTACTACTACTACATACTACTACTACGCTTTCGCTAACTACTACTAAACTACTACTAACTACTACTGCACTTTTGTACTACTACTAATACTACTACTGCTGCACTACTAATACTTCTGCTACTACTACTAATACTACTACTACTACTACTCGCTGCTATACTACTGCTACTACTACTATACTACTACTATTACAAATACTACTACTGCTACTACTACTACAACTACTACTACCCGCTACTACTACCCACTGCTACTACTACTACTTCTACTACACTACAAATACTACTACTACTACTACTACTACTAACTACTACGCTACTACTACTACTTTTACTACTACTACTACTACTACTACTACTAAATATTACTACTACTACTACTACTACTACTTCTTCTACTACTACTACTACTACTGCTGCCACTACTGCTACTACTAATACTTCTACTACTACTACTTCTACTACTTCTACTACTGCTACTACTACTACTACTACTGCTACTGCTTCTACAACTATTACTACTACTACTACCACTACTACTAGTACTTCTACTACTACTACTACTACTACTACTGCTACTACTACTGCTACTACTACTACTTCTATTACTACTAATACTACTACTACTACTGATACTACTACTACTACTACTACTATGCTACTACTACTACTTCTATACTACTAATACTAAATACACTACTGATACACTACTACTACTACTGGGACTGCTACTACACTACTACTACTGCTTACTACTACTACTACTGCTACTGCTATTGCTACTACTACTACTTCTATTACTACTACTACTACTGCTACTACTACTGCTACTACTACTACTACTACTACTGCTACTACTACTGCACTACTACTGCTTCTATTACTACAACTACTACTAACTACTGCTACTACTACTTTTACTACTACTACTACTGCTACGCTACTACTACTATACTACTGCTACTACTACTACAACTGCACTGATATTGCTACACTAAATACTTCTATTACTACTACTACTACCGCTACTACTACTACTACTTCTACTACTACTACTGCTACAAATACTACACTACTACTACTGCTACTACTACTACATACTACTACTACTACTACACTACTGGGTACTACTCTACTACAAATACTGCTACTCTACTACTACTACTACTACTACTGCTACTGCTACTACTACTACTACTACTGCTACTACTACTACTACTGCTACTGATATTGCTACTACTACTACTTCTATTACTACTACTACTACTGCTACTACTACTACTACTTCTACTACTACTACTGCTACTACTACTACTACTACTACTACTGCTACTACTACTACTAGTACTACTACTACTACTACTACTACTACTGCTACTACTACTACTACTGCTACTACTACTACTACTACTACTACTACTGCTACTACTACTACTACTGCTACTACTACTACTACTACTGCTGCTGCTAATACTACTACTACTGCTACTACTACTACTACTACTACTACTACTACTACTACTACTACTACTACTACTACTACTGCTGCTGCTACTGCTGCTGCTGCTGCTGCTACTCTCTCACAGCTGTCATCTCTCGTTTCCTAAGTGTCTCTGTATTAAGACTAAGAAAGCCAAAATTCTTTATCAGTCCATACATGTCTTATACATCCAACATGTCGCTATCACCATACCACATTCAGAACCAGGCTAACACCAGAACCAGGCTAGTACCAGAACCAGGCTGGTACCAGAACCAGGCTAGCACCAGAACCAGGCTAACACCAGAACAAGGCTAGCACAGAACCAGGCTAACACCAGAACCAGGCTAACCCAGAACCAGGCTAGCACCAGAACCAGGCTAACACCAGAACCAGGCTAGCACCAGAACCAGGCTGGTACCAGATCCAGGCTGGTACCAGAACCAGGCTGGTACCAGATCCAGGCTGGTACCAGAACCAGGCTGGTACCAGAACCAGGCTGGTACCAGAACCAGGCTAGCACCAGAACCAGGTAAGTACCAGAACAAAGCTAGAACCAGAACCAGGCTAGTACCAGAACCAGGCTAGCACCAGAACCAGGCAAGCACCAGAACCAGGCTAGCACCAGAACCAGGCTGGTACCAGAACCAGGCTAGCACCAGAAATAGGCTGGTACCAGAACCAGGCTAACACCAGAACCAGGCTAGCACCAGAACCAGGCTAACACCAGAACCAGTCTAACACCAGAACCAGGCTAGCACCAGAACCAGACTGGTACCAGAACCAGGCTGGTACCAGAACCAGGCTGGTACCAGAACCAGGCTAGCACCAGAACCAGGCTGGTACCAGAACCAGGCTAACACCAGAACCAGGCTAGCACCAGAACCAGGCTAACACCAGAACCAGGCTAACACCAGAACCAGGCTAGCACCAGAACCAGACTGGTACCAGAACCAGGCTGGTACCAGAACCAGGCTGGTACCAGAACCAGGCTAGCACCAGAACCAGGCTGGTACCAGAACCAGGCTAACACCAGAACCAGGCTAACACCAGAACCAGGCTAGCACCAGAACCAGACTGGTACCAGAACCAGGCTGGTACCAGAACCAGGCTGGTACCAGAACCAGGCTAGCACCAGAACCAGGCAAGTACCAGAACTAGGCTAGAACCAGAACCAGGCTAGTACCAGAACCAGGCTAGCACCAGAACCAGGCTGGTAACAGAACCAGGCTGGTACAAGAACCAGGCTGGTACTAGAACCAGGCTAGTACGAGAACCAGGCTAGTACCAGAACCAGGCTAGTACCAGAACCAGGCTAGAACCAGAACCAGGATAGCACCAGATCCAGGCTGGTATCAAAACCAGGCTGGTACCAGAACCAGGCTGGTACCAGAACCAGGCTATTACCAGAACCAGGCTGGTACCAGAACCAGGCTAGTACCAAAACCAGGCTAGCACCACAACCAGGCTGGTATCAAAACCAGGCTGGTATCAAAACCAGGCTGGTACAGAACCAGCTATTACCATAACCAGGCTGGTACCAGAACCAGGCTAGTACCAAAACCAGGCTAGTACAAGAACCAGGCTAGCACCAGAACCAGGCTAATACCAGAACCAGGCTAGTACCACAACCAGACTAGCACCAGAACCAGGCTGGTACCAGAACCAGGCTAGTACCAGATCCAGGCTGGTACCAGAACCAGGCTAGTACCAGAACCAGGCTAATACCAGAACCAGGCTAGTACCAGAACCAGGCTAGTACCAGAACCAGGCTAGTACCAGATCCAGGCTAGTACCAGAACCAGGCTAGTACCAGAACCAGGCTAGTACCAAAACAAGGCTAATACCAGAACCAGGCTTGTACCAGAACCAAGCTAGTACCAGAACCAGGCTTGTACCAGAACCAGGCTGGTACCAGAATTACGCAAGTACCAGAACCAGGCTAGTACCAGAACCAGGCTTGTATCAGACCAGGCTGTACCAGAACCAAGCTAGTATCGGAACCAGCTAGTATCAGAATCGGCTATACCGGAACCAGGCTAATACCAGAACCAGGCTAGTTCCAGAACCAGGCTAGTACCAGATCCAGGCTAGTACCAGAACCAGGCTAACACCAGAACGAGGCTAGTACCAGAACCAGGCTAGTACCAGAACCAAGGCTAGTACCAGAACCAGGCTAGTACCAGATCGAGGCTGGTACCAGAACCAGGCTAGTACCAGAACCATTCTGGTACCAGAACCAGGCTAGTACCAGAACCAGGCTAGTACCAAAACCAGGCTAGTACCAGAACCAGGCTAGTACCAGAACTAGGCTAATACCAGATCCAGGCTGTACCAGAACCAGCTAGTACCAGAACCAGGCTAATACCAGAAGCAGGCTAGTACCAGAACCAGGCTAGTACCAGATCCAGGCTAGTACCAGAACCAGGCTAGTACCAGAAGCAGGCTGGTACCAGAACCAGGCTGGTACCAGAACCACGCTAGTACCAGAACCAGGCTAGTACCAGAACCAGGCTTGTATCAGAACCATGCTTGTACCAGAACCAGGCTAGTATCAGAACCAGGCTAGTATCAGAATCGGGCTAGTACCAGAACCAGGCTAATACCAGAACCAGGCTTGTTCCAGAACCAGGCTAGTACCAGATCCAGGCTAGTACCAGAACCAGGCTAGCACCAGAACCAGGCTAGCACCAGAACCAGGCTAGTACCAGACCCAGGCTAGTACCAGAACCAGGCTAGTACCAGAACCAGGCTAGTACCAGAACCAGGCTAGTACCAGAACCAGGCTAGTATCAGAACCAGGCTAGTATCAGAATCGGGCTATTACGAGAACCAGGCTAATACCAGAACCAGGCTAGTACCAGAACCAGGTAGTACCTAACCAGGCTAGTACCAGATCCAGGCTAGTACCAGAACCAGGCTAGTACCAGAACAGGCTAGTACCAGAACCAGGCTAGTACCAGAACCAGGCTAATACCAGAACAGGCTAATACCAGAACCAGGCTAGTACCAGAACCAGACTAGTACCAGAACCAGGCTAGTACCAGAACCAGGCTGGTACCAGAAACAGGCTAGTACCAGAACCAGGCTAGTACCAGATCCAGGCTAGTACCAGATCCAGGCTAGTACCATATCCAGGCTAGTACCAGATCCAGGCTAGTACCAGATCCAGGCTAGTACCAGATCCAGGCTAGTACCAGAACCAGGCTAGTACCAGAACCAGGCTAGTACCAGAACCAGGCTAATACCAGAACCAGGCTAATACCAGAACCAGGCTAGTACCAGAACCAGGCTAGTACCAAACCAGGCTAGTACCAGAACCAGGCTGGTACCAGAAACAGGCTAGTACCAGAACCAGGCTAGTACCAGATCCAGGCTAGTACCAGATCCAGGCTAGTACCAGATCCAGGCTAGTGCCAGAACCAGGCTAGTACCAGAACCAGCTAGTACCAGAACCAGGCTAGTACCAGATCCAGGCTAGTACCAGAACCAGGCTATACCAGAACCAGGCTAGTACCGATCCCGGCTTGTACCAGATCCAGGCTAGTAAAAACCCGGATCC
>NW_026505475.1:0-28014 GCF_026875155.1 Cherax quadricarinatus
CCCAAAACCCTTTCTCCTTCACATATTCCACAACCCCCCCAACCACCTTATTTTAAAAACCACCCGCCCGGTAAAACCCATGAAAAAAAAAACGATACATACTTCATCCCCATGGGGTTTTTCCCCTCAACCTACGGGCCCTACCCCAATTACTTCCCCCAGTCATACAGGGGGGAAAAACCCCCTCCACTGGTGCCACTACCCCCCCCACTAACATCCTAACAGCCCCCTATTTTTACCTTCCCCAGCCCCCAAAGCCAACATAAGAGCCCCCAAAAACAGTTTCACACTCACGCAACTCTCCCCGTATACATATGTTTCAATTCCCGAGTATTTTGACCAAACCCTCCCCACCCACCCCTTTCCCCTCATCACCCCCCCCTTTTAATGAAGATCATTTGACCCTTTTCTTTAAATCCAAACAGTTTGGAAATGGGTTTTGTGAGGGGAAATCTGCCTAGTAGGTTATCGAGGCTAAACCTTGAGTTTTTTTCAAACTTAGGTTGGATAAAACATGAGTGAGAGGGGTTGGTTTTTGATGGGACGGGCCCCGGGTTTGGGTTGGTGGCTAAAACTCCCGTTCACACCGGGGGGCCCCGGGTTCGATTCCCGGGGGTGGAAAATTTCCCGAACTTTCCTTACCCCTATTGCCTGTTCACTTAGCAGAAATAGGTCCCGGGTGTTAGTCGATGGTGGGGTGCATCCTGGGGGGCAAGATTAAGGACCCCCCAATGGAAATAAGTTAGACAGTCCTCGATGTGCACTGACTTTCTTGGGTTATCCTGGGTGGCTAACCCTCCGGGGTTTTTAAAAATCCAAACGAAATTTATCTTATAAAAGCTTGGTAGAATTGAAAATTTCAGCTGGGCAAATATTTTGTTTTGGGTTGGATTGTGAAGGACCTGCCCGTATGGGGTAACAGGGCCCTTTTTCAGTGCTCCTTCTTTCTTAGTTGTTCTCATTCTTTGAGTACCCTGGAAAACAACTCGTCGGGCCCCTGGGGGCTTATTTTGTTTTGTTTGAAAGTAAAAGGACACAGGGGCAATAAAGTGACATTTAATTGTGGAAACGTTGAGGGAAAATTCAACAAAAGGAGTAATGAGCGAGTATATGGTGATGATAGTTTGATTGCCCAGGCTGCTTGTTAAGGTAGTGTCAGTGTCATAGCTCCCGCTACCCACCCCCCACTTTTTTCCACCTGTAAAGGTGAACATGTGGGGCTTCCGACCAACTGGATAATCATTTGACTCACACTCCCAACATTGGAAATTGGGTTGGGCAAATGTTTTGTTAGTGGGATGAATTGTAAAGACCTGCCTAGTATGGGCAGCAGGCCTGCTGCAGTGTTCTCCTTTTTCTTATGTTCTTACACAACTCTAAGTAAAACCCTTGCTCCAATTATTAATGGATATATTGGTTAAAAGCTCACTTCAATTAATTGATGGAGACTAAGTTCATACTGCCTTGACTTTTCATTGCTTCACTGATTCTTTTGAAATGTTTTTACTTATCATGGAGAGTATGTCCTCAAATCTCAAGCAGTTGGTAGCCTTTTGTCCTCTAGCTGTGGAATGTCAGCTATCGGGTCATCTGTCACTACAGAGGACCGTACTGAAAGAGATGAACACTCACTTTGGTTCTGGGACGACACCCTTGATCTTTTTACCTGTGTGGTAGCCAACCCAGCAACTTACTTCATCTCTGCAGTGGTGAAAAACCTGTGTTCCTATCTCTTGACGGATCATTCAAGGATAGAGAAACTGTGACTGTATAGTCGTTGGGTTGTCACTTACCAGCTGCGACCCCCCATCACCAGCAATGGCTACAATTTCTAAAAATGGCATCTGTTCAACAACATCAACCAGATGCATCAGTCTACCTGTACATATTAGCGTTGAAGTCAAATACCATTTTCATATTTCATTTTTCATTTCTCTTTAAAGTAGGATAAAAGTTCATGTTTAATTGTTTCATATTTTCAATTCTAACTATAAAGTGTTTATATATGTATGTTATTATTCTTTTTCTATTCATTAATTTTCCTAAGGAGGAGCCAGCCTTGGTAATACTTACTTAAGTAATATAAGTTGTGGTAGTAGCAGTGATACAATATGGCAGAACAATTAACTTGCATAAGAGTAAAAGGATATAAACAGAGGGGGGGGGGGGGGGGGGGGGGGGGGGGGGGGGGGGGGGGGGGGGGGGGGGGGGGGGGGGGGGGGGCCAAGGCTATACAGGGCTGCAGGTAAAATTAGAAAAGGCCTGTTTCAGTGTAACACCATCATCTGTAATGTGCTTGTGTAGTATTAACAGGAGAGACTATGTGATGGCAGGGTTTACTGTTTTCAGGAGGATTCTTGCTAAGATTTCAGAGATGGTGTAGCTGCCTCTGTTTTGTTTAATTTGTTTTAAAACAGCCAAATACTGATTTTGGATTCAAGGCACTGCGTCTGCGGAAATTAGTTTCTTTGTCTATCTGTTTGATAACCATGTCCATCGTGACAGTAATATTAGTTAATTTAAATCATCAGGAAAAAAAAAACCGAATAACTGTTAATTTCTGGAACCCCATTTATGTATCCTGTGTACAAAAACTGACAAAAATAGTCATTAAATAGGGAACTAATTTCCAGTTTGTTTATCCATAAGCTCGCCATTTTTCCAATTTTCCAGAAGTCCCTACGTTATGCAATACACACGGTGTTACGAACCCAGAAAAGTGACAATTGAGAAGTGGTTGATTGCTGCTGCCAGACAAAGTACCCAGTGTATGTCATCGCACTTTATGTCGAGGCTGGTGAACCAACCTCATTCAGTGTGTTCACCACATCTCACTGAGTCCTGACAGCCTCATTCAGTGTGTTCACTCCATCTCACTGATGCTGACAGCCTCATTCAAGTTGGTTTCACATCACATCTCACGAGTCCTGACAGCCTCATTCAGTGTGTTCATTCACCACATCTCACTGAGTCTGACAGCGCATTCAGTGTGCCACAACATAGTGTGTTCTGCAAAGCTCACTGAGTCTGACAGCCTCATTCAGTGTGCTCACAACATAGTGTGTTCTGCAAAGCTCACTGAGTCTGACAAGAAGACGGCCAGTAACCCGCCTGTTCATTGCCCTGTACGTCAACATGACCAGGGACCCAACAAAAAACAGTATCTTTATGCTTGGGTAGAGATACAGCATAGTCAAAAGTTGGATCCAGGAGAACTAGGGGGTGAGGTGTATCAAATTTTCGAATAGCCTGTAAAGCACTAAGGGAGTGTGAGACAACCACAGATGAAGACACAGGCATAGATGCAATATGGATAAGTGCTGCAAGAATGACATACAAATTTTTGCTAGCTAAGGACAGTAAATGTCCTTACATGACACTGTCCAGAATCAGATGTCCCATCACAAACTTAGATCATCTGTGTACATTGCGAATGGCATGAGAATGAGAGCAGAAGTGATTGACAAAAGAGAGTGGGAAGCTACGTAGCAGTTGAGCTTTGTGAAAGGGAGTGAGAAAGAAAGACTCGAACAGCTGGAACTTCCAGAAGGGCAGGGAGAAGTGAGATGCCTTAAAAGGTGAACATAGAAAGGTGGTAACTGAAGGGAAGACAAGAGCAAAGTAGGTGAAGAGAAAAGATACGGAGCAAACAGGGGCGACGAACAAATAATGTCTACTAACATCCGGTGACTATCTATATATGGAAGGATTGCAGAGTCCAGGAGAGCGAACGTAGTACGAAGGCAAGGGGCCATCACAGCGATCGGACAAGGATGGAATATTTGCTTCTGACAAAAAGACTCCTCAACAGGGGAGGAGCGAAAAGCACCAAGGCGCAAACGTTATCCTGGTGTTGGACGGGATTAAGGCTCTCGAAGAGTAGTTGAGAGGCCACTGAATAGGGTCTGATCACCTAAACTAGTTTTTCAATAAAATGAGGCTGAATGTAGACAGGAGAGTTTTCGATGACCAGCTCCCAATGAAAGATTATCAAGTGGTTTTTAAAGAAGGTTCAGCGTTGTGTGACAAGTTGCCTTCAAAAGGAAATGTGAGGTTCCAGGATAACCTAACGGTCAAAATAAGGCCCTTGAAACCTGACCATATACGTTCAGGGATAGGGACTGAAGAGTACAATATATGATCAGAGGTGACAGAGCATCAAGTGAAAGTAATTTGTACTGGAAAATTAAAACCCCATGTAAGGTGGCCAGTTGGAAACACAGTTGACCGCATGTGAGAGAAACTCTAATGAGGTGACAGTCGGCGCATACCCGCACAAGCATTGGAAGTCATCAACATAGAGTGATGACCAAATATTACATGGAAGAGAGTGCCAAATCATTTATAGCCAAGGAGAAAAAGTGTTGTGCTCAGATCACATCCCTGAGGGACATCCTTAACATGGACAAAAGTCCAGGTTGAGCATATTATTAAACCCGAACACTAGAAATGTCTGTCAGTTAAAAGTTCTTAAGAAGGATGGAGATTGCCTAATGACGCCTAAAGGAGTGGGCTTGGGCGCCAAAATATTGTACCTCCAAGCTGTGTATATGCCTTCTCAAGTAAAAAATATGCAATAAATGAGTGATAATTTGAAAGGTATTACGAACTTACTATCTCAATCGTACTAGGGGTCTATGGGTAGGACCGGCCCCTTACGAGAGCCATGTTAGACTAGTGGAGAGACTGTTGTGTCTCTAAATACCACATTACACACGTCGATTTACCAGACCCCCCCCTTTTCCATCACCTTGCAAACTGTTTTGGTAAAGAGCTATGGAATGATATTGGGAGCATCATATCAAGTATACCCCCGGTTTGTGGAAACAGAGAACAGTAGTCAGATTTCCTCAGTTTGGAAGAACTCCTAGTGACCAAATAAGATTGAAGAGGTGTAAGAGACTTCAAGGGCTGACTGATGTATATGTTGTAACATCCTAATATGAATGTTGTTGTCTGGTGCCCAGCTGCCGATGATCGGCAAGCTGAGAGTGTCACCTTCCAGTTCCTGAAGTGTAAAAGGCACATTATAAGAACTCTCTTTGAGAGAAGAAAAACCTAAGGGCGCTAGCTCTCTGCAGATTTTTGAGGAAAGAAACGAGGTGGGCAAGAGGTTACCAATCATCAATGGCAACCATCAAGAGGATTGTAGATGAATGTTCAGAGAAGCGACATATTGATAAATTAGACACATGTGCAACTCTTGGGTAAATCTTTATTAAGGAAACGTTTCGTCACACAAATGCTTCATCAATCCATACAAAGGAGCACGTTGAAGAACAAGGAGGAGAATGAGGTAATAAGTCCTCAAACCTTGAGTCGATTGAGTCTATTGAAGATTGATGGACTGACCACATCTACTCCAAGTTGAGGGACTGATTACCTCATTCCCCTCCTGTTCTTCACGATTCTCCTTTGAATGGACTGATAAAGCCACTGTGTGTCGAAAAGTTTCCTCAATAAAGATACCCAAGATTTGCACATGTGTCTAATTTATCTACGTCAGAGAGGGTTTGCATATCAACACCGCGACCCATAGAACAAGAGCCGGGTCAGGAGAGTATTTTACCACTCAATTTCCTCATTTTTTTCCAGACTGCATCATAGATGGAATCAAGAGGTGATGGTGGAAACATAACTCGCAAGCAAGTGCGTTTAGCTCATGGATGACATGGCAAGTGACTTCACGCTTCTGCTTAAAAATTAAGAAAGTCTCTCAGAGGTTTCTATTGTAACTGGTACCTCGTGCCTCACGCACCACTTTCAAAATGTACTGCATGAGCATAACAGGAGACCACCAAGGCAACGCACTCCTGAGAATGCCTGTCTCTGAGGTTTGGGGTATAGAAAGAGATGCCTGCGGTTAAAACTGAGGATGAGAAGAGGTGTAAAACTCATCAATGAGGAACGAAGAAGGAACTTCACTAAAAGTAGGTTAGTTGTCAGCAAAAGACCCAACTTGCTTGATCAAATTGCCAGCGTGGCTACGATGAGGGTGGTGATTATGAAGGAGAAGTAAGAAGATTGGGAACTGATCAACTATCATGTAAGTCCCGGAGAACAGACCAGGTGAAGCCCTAGTGTTGCAAAGGAAAGCAGACTGAGAGATAATGCAGCGAGAGAATTGAGTACAAGGATCAAACTGGTGTTGAGTACCTGTATTTAAAAAACATGGAAGGGGGTGGGAAGCAAGAAAAGCCTCCAGCTGAATGCCATGGGAACACAGTGAGACCCCCACCCAGAGAGGAAATGATGGACACGAAATCCCCAGTACAGAAGGTGTGCGGTAAGGACGAAACAAGAAAGGCAACATCTGATCAGATATATACCCTAGAAGGAGAGAGAATACAAGAACAGAGTGTATGCCACCTATGCAAAGTGGATACAGGCTGCTCTGTAAGGCAGCGAATTATGGAACAAATAGGTATTGGTATGGAATAATCAGTGCAAGAAAAGGGTACTTCATTAAAGTCCCATCAGGAAAAGGATCTAAAGAATCAATAAATTATAGCCTGAGATAGGATAGAAACAGAAGAGTGCAAATTTTGGTTCTAGTAGAGCAAATTAACCACAGGAAACCCGGGAGAGCAACATCTGAAGCTCACCATACCCCCGGCCTGGGATTGAACCCGCGGTTCATAGAGTCTCAAACTCCAGCCTGCGTCATTTAGACACTAGACCAGCTAGCCACAATAAGATTCATCCAACTAGGTACATTTCTACAACCATAGGAAGTTAGCACAGGCACACACTGAGACCCACAATGCAAGTTTTTTAACAGGCGAATCTCCAGCTACGTGCCGTGACTAAGCACTAGCTCAAGTCCCTTCACGGCCGTCAACTTGCCTCAAGAAATCATATGACCACGATTGCAACAAACCATACCCCTGCTGGGGATTGAACCGCCGGTCACTAGAGTCTCAAACTCCAGCCCCGTCCGTTAGCCACTAGACCACTAGCCACAATAAATTCCATCCAACTAGGTACATTTCTACACCATAGAAGGTTTAGCACAGGCACCACTGTAACCACAAATGCAAGTTTTTACTTGGCGAATCTCTACAGCTAGCGTGCCGTGGATTGAACTCTAGCACAAGTCCCCGTCAACATGACTCAAGAAAATCGTAATGAAAAAACGATTTGCAATAAAACTTGCATTTGTGGCCACAGTGGTGCCTGTGCTAACCTTCCTATGGTGTAGAAATATACCAGTTGAGAATCTTATTGTTGCAAGCTGGTCTAGTGGCTAACGCGAACGGGCTGGGAGTTTTGCGACTTTTATTTTTTCTATGAACGCGGGTTTCAATCCCGCCGGGGTAGGTTTGTTTGACAAATCGTGTCATTACGATTCTTGAGTCATCTGAAGCTCTCCTCGATTAACGCAGGCAGTCACGTATATTCACTGTAAATAAGCAATGATTGGCAACAATAAATACACTAGCAGAAATCCACCAATAAGGGTACCTATGGCTAGAGGTGTTAGGAAAGTCTACATGCGGCGGAAGCAGGAAAAAGGTTCAAGTAGCGAAGGAACGGTGCACTGTGAAGAAAGGGAGTTGCACAGATGGAGAGAGAAAGAGAAGGAACAGGGGGGTGGATCAGTGGTCCATTGATGGTTTTGGTCTCTGCAATAATAATGAGAGAATAGCTTCAAGTGTTTCAAAATTCGAAGATGTCGTATGGGAGCCAATATTGGAGATGGAGGGAGAGGATAGTAAAGATTGGAACCGTAATGGACGTACCAAAGTAGGGGGGGGGGGGTCAAAAGGTGGAAGGAAACTAACGAAGAAGTGTGGGAGGGGACAGAAGAGTAGAACCTGAAAGGTGGCAGAAGAGGAAGAAACTTGGGAGGGGACAGGAGAAAAAGGCACAGTACGAGTGTGAACCTCCACACTTGTAACAGAGCCAGTGAGAAGGGAAGAACAGTACAGAGATCGGAAGGTAAAAATGAGTAGGTGGAATGAAGGGAAGAAGGGGTTAAAGAGATATGAGCAATGGAGATTTTTGGACTTTCTGAAGAAAGTAGAGGGATGATTGGGAGGAGTGTTGTAATGAGGTCCTTGTGGATACCAGGTCTTGTAAGGGAGAATACTAAGAAGTGAGACAGACTGATTGTTAAGTAGGACGTCCCCTGACCCGAAACAAAAGAATTAGTACAGGATGTAACTATGGGAGGGGCAACCCCAGAGAAGGCTGCAGAAGATGGGACCCAGAAGTTGGGGTACGTTTTGAAAACACGAGAATAAGAAACACATGACAGTCACCCTTTGAAGGCGAGATGAGAAACTCCTATAGCATAGGGGAGACCTTCTGCCTCTATGAGCAACGATTTCTCACTCATTTAAGTAGACCTGCAATGGCGAGAGCACGAGAAGGTGAGCCTCATGGACAATTAAGGCAAGAGGGAGGTCGACTGCAAGACATATTAGAATGGTCATTGCACCACAGACAGGTATTGCTTGAGACCTGGAGAGATTTCCGGGGGTCAAGCAACCCCCCGCATAATCTGCAATTTTCGTGGGTGACTAAATAGTAGCCAGCAAATGCTACAGCTGTTTAAGTGTAGAGGATCACCTTCCCAAACTTGTAACCAATGTCCTGCACTAAACAGAAGGATGGGAGTTCATGGCTGTCAAAAGTTAAACAGCCACAGGAAAAAGGGAAAATGGGGAGGATGGGATAGGGAAGGGGGGATTTGGGGTAATAAGGTTCGGTATGAGATAGGAGACACAACAGGTCTAATTCCTCAGACCAAGAGCCTCTCACCAAACCAAGGAGCCCCCCTTGAAGGAGCCGTATTAGCAAACCAATACTTCCTATTTCTTTCGATCTTTAAACTTATCTAATTGGAATCCATTATTGCGAGTTCTGTCCTGGAGGATAGCCTCAAATCTTATTTATATCCCCTTTTGTTAATAGTCATCTTTCGCTTATATACACCTCGATCCATGTCTCCCCTCATTTTTTCATCTACAAGTAAATGTAATTTAAGGGACTTCAATCTCTCTTCATGCGGAAGATTTTTAATGCAATGAATTAATTTTGTAATTCTCACTGAATGTTTCTCTATGAATTTTAATCCATTTTGTTAAATGGAGACCAGAACAAGCTTGCATAAACTAGGTGAGGCCTACTAATGATATATGGGTTTTACTCACGAAATTGTAATGACAAACGATTGCAAACAAACCATACAAGGGCAAGTTTGAAACCCGCGGTCAGAGAGTCGTGTTTGACGGCAGTGAAGGAACTTGAGCTAGAGTTCGTCCACGGCATGCTACTGGAGCATGCTCTGTAAAAACTTGCATTTGTGTAACAGTGGTGCCTATCTAACCTTCCTATGGTGTATAAATATACCTAGTTGACGAATCTTATTGGTGGCTAGCTGGTCCAGGTGGCTATCGCGACGGTCTGGAGTTTGAGGCTCTCTGACTGCGGGTATCAAATCCCCCCATTGATTATGGTTTGATATTAGGGTTTTATTTGGCAGTGCTGCAGCGGGGATCAATTATAAGCTTCTTTAGAAGGCTTCTTACTTTATTTTGCGTATCTGGGGTACACAGACAGCGTTTAAGTGTCGCATGGCCCGGGTATGCCATTCCCGGCGAGGGGAGAGAGGAGTTACACCTCTTGACTGAGTGACTGGAGCAGCGAGACTGAGACAGAGGCAGGGTAGGCAGGCTGTATGCCCATCGAGATGCCTGGCCTCTTGTGGAAACTATGGGAAATTAGGTATGTAGGCTCACTTGGCTAACAATGATGTATAAAGGCTGAAGACAACCACTGGACTTCTGTTGCTTACACTTCTCGATAAAAATCCGCCAGCAATATATTTGCCCTTATTACACAACGCTTAGGCATCTGCTGCCTTGTTTAACAGGAATACTATGGATTTAATATCTACATATCTTTAGTTCACTTATCTTTACAAGCCAAATTTAGAAATTTGCTTAGTATATCTGTATCTTATTTTCATTAATAAGATATCTTGACATGTCACATAGGTTATTATACTGTCTTGTCCTTCTGTATTCCTCAATAAGTGGACAATTAAGCACATATGTTCAAGAGAGTGACCATATGCCTGATCACATAATTTACATTTAGTTTGATCATCATCTGGTGTCTCCCAAACTGACTGCCAAAGTACTTGTAACCAGCCTAAGCCTGCCACTACAACATCAGTCGTCTGTTCACATTGCAAGTTGCTCCATAGACATACTCTATCTACGTTATTCACGTTATCATAGTGGTGTGAGAGCGAGAGATCTACTCAGGCTTCAACGCATTCCTATTAACAATCATTTCAATTATTTACTTTACTCCTAATATTATTCCTATCTAACACAGTTAACCAAAGATATATTCTACATTCTCCTTCTCGATACTCTACTGGGCTAACTTATCAACTTTATCATTAAGGAGTAATCCAATGTGTGATGGGATCCATAGCAATTGTACATTAATTCCTTTGTCCCTAATTTTTGAGTATCTATACCTGGCTTCCCCAATGAGCATGTTGTTGGAGTCATTATATGAGCCAAGAGCCTTCAATGATGACATAGAATCAGTAATGATGATAGAGTCAAGCTCAGTGTCATAGGTTAGCTTTAGCGCCATTAGGATTGCAAACAATTCAGTTTGCAGTGTAGATGCCCAGTTGTTAATTCTTATGCATAACTCAACAAATTCATTATGTTCTTAACTAGGGAGGTGGCAACAAGAGCAGATGCAGCCCTGCCAGAAGACTCCTGTTTAGATCCATCAGTGTATATAACTTGTGATAACTTGTTACTACCAGCTAGGTGAAAATTTCTTCTTGAGCAGTTGCTCTAACAAGAGATTTAAGGAAGGGATTACTAGCAATGAGCTTCTTGGGAGGGACTTGTAGGTATGTGATATTAAATGAACACATCTTCCATGGAGGGGTGAAATGCTCTTGTTGCCTACAGTGATACAGTTCATGCATGTTATAAAACTTAATGCAATTGCACGTTTTCACAATCCATTAAGATCTGTGTGTATTTACCTCTAGACACTTGGTAAGATTCACTGTGACAGTGTCTGGTTCGTTTCTCAACATTCTAATACCGAGTACAGTGTTAATTTCAACAATCCTATCACTGATACTAGAAATACCAAGCTCCTTCCTCATGTTAAGAACTTTTGTAGATCTGGGACAGCAAGAATAATCCTGAGAGCTTCATTTTGCATTAACTCCAAGGGTCGGAGAGAACTTTCTCTAGCTAATATCAACATGGGAGCAGCATAATCAATTAAGGACCTAACATAGGCTATGTACATCATTCTCACGATTCTCACATTTGCACCATAGTTGGGATTGTAGCCAGCAACAGCTTTGAGAGCATTTAGCCTAGCTTTACATTTCTTGTTTAGTTGTGGTATAGTGGATTTGTTAAAGGGTACATCTACACCAAGATATCTGTAAGTTTTAACGTAGCTAATGATTTCACCCTGCAAATAGATGGTGGGGATGTCGTTTGCTTGTTAATATCTTAGTTTTAGAGGAAGATATTATGAGGCCTAGTCGATTACAAATTGCTTGAACTTCACTAAGAATGGTATTCATCTTCTTATGCCCTGTTGTATGGATCATGATATCATCAGCATAGCTTATAGCTATATGTTTAGGTGAGGCAGGTAGAGCATTTAGGAGAGCATTAATCAGAATATTAAATAGCATGGGACAATGACTGAAGGACATGTGATACTGAGAAGTTTTGTGGAAGCTAAGGGTGGGGGTGGAGGGGCGGCTTTGTTGGCTCTAGATTGGCAGGGAGCATATGATAGAGTGGAAAGGGGAGCTTTGCAGGTTATACTTAGGAGACAGGGTTTTGGGGAGGAAATAGTCGAGTGGGTAAATACGTTATACAAGGGGGCGAAAATGAGGATACAGATTAATGGGTGTATGGGGAGGGATATTGCAATGGGTAGAGGCCTTAGACAGGGATGCCCCATGTCCCAAATATTGTTTGCGTGTTTCCAGGACCCCTTTTATAGAATGGTTGAACGTAGTTTATGTACACCATGTTAGGGAAGTGTGGGGGGTGGGAGGGCCTGGCCGGGTTTAATTGGATATGTTGACGACACCACTGTTCTCATTCGTGAAGGGATGTCAATGGGAGTGTTGGACGAGGTTGTGCAATTATTTGGAAGTGCCACAGGTATGCAGGTAAATAGTGCGAAGACAAGGTGCATGGGGTTGGGTTCTTGGGTGGGGGGTGGGGGGGGGAAGATGTAATGTTGTTAAAGAATGGGCGGTGTCTTTATTGATTTGTGGTATTATTTATAAGGATGACATGGTTGCGGCACGGGAGGAAAACTCGGATAGGTTATTGGAAAGGATCGTGGGGCGTCTAGGTGTTCTGAGACCCCAGCACCTAACTCTGATACAGCGAGTGATAGTCGTAAACATTTTATTGTATAGTAAGATTTGGCATGTTGCAGCTGTGTTCCCAATTACAGGGACAGCGATTGCGGGGATTCTAAGATGAGTGTACAAATTTTTGTGGGGTTCACGTCGTGATTGGTTACGGAGGGAAGTTGTAATGTTACCTGTAAGTCAGGGTTGGTTGGGGTTGATGGATTTGAGATGGAGGGCTAAATGTGTGTTTATTAAATGGGAAGTGTTGTGTGAGGGTGTGAACGCGGGGCAGTTGGGAAGGATACACGACAGGCTGGGTATGTGGTATCGAGGAATGGAGTTGAGGGAATGCGAAATCGTTTTGAGGGCTGTGATGTTGGTTAGGGAACTGAGAAAGGTTTGTATAAGGGTTTTGTGTAGGTTACTTGTAGGTAGGTGCGTTGTCCCAGTTGAGGGTTTGTTCCCCATGTATGTGTGGAAGAGTATTTGGTTTAGATTTAGTAAAATGAAGTTAAACCCTCGGGCGCGTGAGGTAATGTTTCGTTTTCTACATGGGATCCTTCCGTCTGGTGAGATACTACGAAACAGACAGGTTGTAGAGGGTGGGGGGTGTGGTATCTGTGGAGGGGATGAGACAGCGTTCCATGTAGTTTACTTTTGTGAAGGGCTAGAGGAGGTTAGGTGCTGGTTAAGTAGGTTGGTACAGAGGGTGGGGGGCCGTGGGGTGTCGGTTTTGCGTGCTTTAAGTCTAGATATGGGTGGGTTAGACGAGGGTGTCATAAGAGCTTTAGATTATATCATGGTAGATTATATATATATGTCGTGGGTGATGAGGGGAGAGGGATTTTTAGATTTTGCCACCGAAGATGGCTAGTTTATTGTGCACCCCATATCCATCCTGTACCGGGGGAGAGGGGATAGTGAGGAGAGAAGGAAGGTTCTTGCGGTAACGCTCTATCATACTATGTGTCGTAACAGAGATTTGTATGGGAGGAGGTGGATCAGGCTTTCTCAGAGGGGTATAGAATGCTAACATTAGGGATTCTCGTAAATAGGTGATTGATAATGAAGTGGTGAAGGGGTTTTCATAGGTTGGAGGGAGTCAGGGGGTCACAGCGGTCTCGCCTCCTTTGGGGGGGGGTCGTGAGAGTGTTGTGAATGTGGGTTTGGAATGGTTTCCTGGTTTTCATTGAGACTTTATGGCAGCCAAGTGTGGATGTAGAGCTCAAGGTCTCGTTATGTTAGATATAACACTTTTCAGAATGTAGGTATAATATAGTAGATTTTTTTACGTATAATTTTGATGTGTATCAGTCTTGTATGACACGATTCTTGAGTAATAAGTTCTTTGCGACATGAAGTGTGTTTTAGTTTGTATTTATGTTGCATGCTGGGTTTTTGCATGATGAGATATACTTATATACTGTTTTGCTTTGTGCATACAGTGCATTTGATTAATGTGATTTTGTGAAATTGTTTGTGTGTACGTGTGTGTGTGTGTGTGTGTGTATCCCTTACTATTGTATTGAGCCTTTGTCATGGGTCAGATGTTATGTAATACTTTATATATGTATGATTCGATTCTTTTTAAAGTTTATAATTATGGTCTGTACCCTGATACCGGTTTGGTGTCATTGCTAAGTTCTTGATGTTAAGTTTTAGTCTGTATGGTATACAAACATGTCTAGACAGTTTAGTGACGTAGTCCATTTGTGTCTGAGATTATGTATATGGGTTTATTGTAACAGTATAGCGCTTCTGTGTGTGTGTTCTAAGCTGTATTCTTTTTCTGTATATTCGTATGTTGGTATATGTAAAGCTGTATTGTTAGGGATGCGTATGTAGATGTTCTAGTAAGATTGTGATGTTAGGTTTTGGATTTTTGATTAATGCGAAGGATGGGATTTAACTGATATAACTTCTCTGTATATTTTATGTTCAAGTGTATTGAGCCTTTGTCAGAGGTCATGTTATACATACAATTTATATAATGTAAGGTTTTGCATCAATGAAAGTGTATGTATGTCAATTCATGACCCTGCGACATGTATTTTTTTTTTTAGCTATGTTCTTGCCGTAAGTTCTTGTATGTTTGGCAGTGGAAAATTTTCTAGGGGTGATTACCTGTATGTACCTCAACATTATATACATGCAAGTAATCTCATTTGAGACAACCCTATATTTGTTTACCGTATCACCCCATGTAGACTGTTGAGAAAACTTAACCCCCCCCTGGTCACGGCAGGTGGTTCCTTCGACCTCACAATCCTTTTCCATATTCTATCCGAGACCATATGGAGTGGAAAGCACCACAAGTACGGTGCGCTACTAATAATTGTGGACTGATAGATTATATTGTGTAACTGAATGAAGGGGAGGGTAGGTACACATGGATAATCTATCAAGGAAAAACACATGTACATAATCTCAAACCACTTAACCAGAGATTCGTCTGGTGGCACTTGATGAGCTGAATCACTCATAACCTATCCAATTTACAACATACCTAACTGGCCAGTATCGAGTCTGCTATAACTAGAAGGGGTTACTTAAACTGTGGGTGATTGATACTCCCTTAAATCCTTCATTCACCATCTCATTCGATGTCCTGCTACACCGACACGGTTTCTTATTCCAGCTAGACGAGTATCCGTCGTTTGGTCCCGGTTTAGAATCGTGACTCAATAAACTCACTTCCTTGGGACGGGAACAACGTGGTTCACGTGTTCACTCTGGAGCAAGGCGACTTTTTTCACTGTCAACGCATTCTCTAACTTAGCGTTTAGTATCATTAATTACATTCACAATTCCACAAGACGATTTTATGTCTCATAAATATGTATACATATAATAGATCACTCCTTTAAGAGCATGAGACCGATGATTGAGTGATAAACCAAGGGTAATTGTTCCCCGGACACAGTCCATGTGACGTTGCCAGTTCACCACCGGTCCTACCCTTGAGTCACTCATTTTACCACTATTACGTGGTCCCGTAAATCAAGTTCCCTCACTCTCCGCCAGGGAACAGTTTACGACACATATTATGAAATTGGAGGCCTTATTTAATCCTTAGGCCGCCGTGAATGCCATTTCCGTGGTACCATGCTTTCCCATCCTCCTCACTACATTTCAAACACCGCCCCTCTCCCATGCCCGAGTCGTCCTCTACCCCCGCACATCCGCGCATGCGCAAAGGGACTCTGTGTCTATCCTATTTCAATACATTTTGGACGCCATATTGACACATTATTACACCTATTACCTGGAGTTTACCTGAGAGAGATCCGGGGGTCAACGCCCCCGCGGCCGGTCTTGAGACCAGCCTCCTGAGTGGATCAGAGCCTGATCAACCAGTCTGTTTGCGCTTGGCTGCACGCAAACCAACAATACGATCTACACCCAGGCTGGGATCCCCCGGAAAAAACTGACTTTAGGTGCTTGTCAGTGCCAGCTTGAAGACTGCCAGGGTCGGTTGGTAATCCCCGCTTATGTGAGTGCAGGGAGGCAGTGAACATCCGGCCCCTGACACTTATTGTATGGTCTCTTAACGTGTCTATGACACCCTGCTTTTCATTGGGGATGGGTGCATCGTTGCCAAGTCTTTTGCTTCGTAATGAGTATTTTCTGTGAGCAAGTTCGGTACTAGTCCCTCTAGGATTTTCAGGTGTATATAATCATTATCTCTCCCTCCTGCGTTCCAGGAATAAGTTAAGGAACCTCAGCGCTCCCAAATGAGGTTTTTATCTCCGTTATGCGCGCCGTGAAAGTTCGCTGTACATTTTCTAGGTCGGCAATTTCACCTGCCTCTGAACGGGTGCTGTAAGTGTGCACAATATTCCAGCCTAGATAGAACAAGTGACCTGAAGAGTGGTCATCATGGCTTGGCCTCCCTAGTTTTGAAGTTCTCATTATCCACCACTGTCATTTTTTCTAGCGCACTATAGTATCGAAACATTAAATAATTTCCACATTGGAAGCAATACTTGTGAATCGGTTATAGGTGCAATCCGGTTTGGTCGGTTAATTTGATTGAGATTTCTACTGTTTCTTATTTTTATGTTAAACTGTATGGTTTTAAATAAAAGCTATAAAAAAAATCTCATTCTTATATCCCTCCACATTGCACTCGGCTAAGTGGGGTAAGTGAGCATTGAGACACGTTGTCAATAATGTTCCCAGTCCTGGTTTTGCCGCACCACCTGTCATGACACTCTCTGGCAGCAGCAAAGGGCAGTTGGTGAAGAGGCTCATTAATTTCAGATGTAACGAATGGTTTCTGTAGTGCAGGCCCTAGATCCTGCGAGCAGTACGTTTTCAAGGTTCAAGTTTTAGAAATCATTGTAATAGTGTATGGTTTTTATAAGACTATTGATTATTATCGAATCTCCTTTTATTTAGAGTAGCAGAGGTATTCAGAGGCCTAGCTCTAAGTAGTTTCTGAATACTGCTCACAAGGACATTGTTATAAGTCGCGATAGAGGTACAATCCATAGGAATTATACAGTCCAGTCATATGTGTAAAAAGTCGTCCATGCTGATCAGGGAAACATAAAACGTTCTATATTGAATATCCCACCAGGGAGGATAGTCTTACCAATATCTATATAGGTTAGCCTGAAAATGATCTGAATAAATATCACTACATGAATACTTGGCAGCTGGCAAAATATAATGAAGCCCAGGCACAGACATCAAGGAAGTCCTCCTGACACCCGAATCTGTGTTCCATTGCAGACACTGCAAGGCTCCAGCGACATCCAACCATATCTTCCATTGTGCTACCAGAAACAATATCGAGTTCAACGCGAAATTTCAATTACTTCGATATGGTACACATGAGGAAATTAAAAATGTCGTAAGATATAAACCAATTCCATCCACGACAATAGAGCGAAAACTAACGCATCAAAGACCTAGGAAGATACATGTTAGGATGAACATTACCTTCAAGGACTCATAACAATGTAACAATCGCATCTGCTAGAAAAATTACAGGATGGATATTGAAACCTTCAGAACCTATAGATGCCCCATCCGCATGATGACGAACTCTGTCATGTCTATTCTACTAGGCTGGAAGATTGCTGCACTCTAACACCAACATTTCAAGGCAGGCAAAATTGCTGACCTATAAAAAGTACAGAGAATCTTCACGGCGCGCATAACGAAGATAAAACACCTCAATTACTGGGAGCGCTTGAAGTTCCTGAACCTGTACTCCCTGAAGATGCTAGCGAAGTAGATACAAGAATTATATACACCTGGAAATTCCGAGAGGACTAGTACCAACTTGCACACAAAAATCTCTCTCCTACGAAAGCAAATGCCTTGGCAACGATGCAACATCCCCCAATAAAACACAGTCGTCACTAGGGTGTCACATTGCAGAGTCACTTGTTTGCACAGAACTGCTTAATGTCTCAAATGACGTAGTGGAAGTTTTTAGCCGTAGAGAGAAGGTCGAGAACCAAAACCTAGTCATGTGGTAGTCTACAAGCCTCCGGATCAACATCCCAGCAATTCCAGAACAGCTTTAAAAAATGACACTGTCTGGAAGAAACTTCCAGCTCCTGCACCCCATCTTGGCGACCTTGGGTATTTCAACTTTAAGCACCTAAAATGGAGGAATATAGCAAATAATATTGTTGCAGTAATAACACCGGAGGCAGCTCTGATGAAAACTCACACTCACACGAGCTTTTAAATCTCTGCACAAAATTAATTTAAACCAGCAAATAATAGACCTACTAGACTGGAGAATACACTAGACCATATTTCATAAAACAATGATGATCTGATAAGAAATGTCACCATATCAAAAACAATATACTCAGATTACAACATAATTGAGGTTCAGACATGTATGCGAGGAGCCCCAGACCGACAAAATGAGACTATGTCACGAAAGGGAGCATTCACCAAATCACTTCAATAACAAAAACATAAGTGGGACCAAGTAACCATGCCGATATCCGGGGGGGTGTGAAGCTGGGAAGATATACTAAGCACACAGACCCAAACTTATGCTAGAACAGATTAACTCGGTTGCACTCATGTATGCACAAGGCTTATTCCTCTAAGAAAAAGAGGAGAGAGTAAAATGGAGAAAGTGACCGGCGCTCCCTTCAGGCGACGGAAAAGAGATAACAGAGCGGCTGAAAGAGGTCAATAATATCTGAAAGTCGAGCAGGGGAGACACTGTCCAGAGATATAGCAAGCCAATCGAACTTAAGCTAAAAGAACCTTAGGAGTCAGGAATCGCGGAAGAACTAAAGCTATAAATGAAATCGAAGAGAAACCCAAAGTATTTTCTTCTCCAATGCCAAATCAAAATCGAGAACAACGCCCAGTTTGGGCCCACTTAAACAAGATGCCTTCACAGATGACAGCAAGGAAATGAGTGAGCTACTCCAGTCCCCAATATGACTCAGTTTTTTAGCAAGCGCTAAACCAGACAGAGAGTCAAGATCAAAATGAATTTTTTTATGAGAGAGCCACAACATTTGATTAACACAAGCCAATCCGAATGTTATCCCTGACGCCAAATGACTTCGAACAGGCGAATAAATGACATGCCCATGCACTCTGCCCCAGGGCCAGACTCACGGAACTCTGTGTTCATCAAGAACTGCAAGAAGCCCCTATCACGAGCCTTTTCCATCCTATGGAGAGGAGCATGGACCACGGGGGTCTCCCTCAGTTACTAAAACAACAGACATAGCCCACTCCACAAAGTGGGGCAGTAAAGCACCAGCAAAGAACTACAGACCAATAGCAATAAACATCCATATCATAAAAATCTTTGAAAGGGTCCTAAGAAGCAAGATCACCCACCCATCCTATAAACCAACAGTTACACAACCCAGGGAACATGGTTTAGAACAGGTCGCTCCTGTCTTCTCAACTACTGGACACTACGACAAGTCCCCTAAAATGCACTCAGACAAAAAGAATGCAGAAGTAATATAAACAGACTTTGCAAAAGCCTTCGACAAGTGTGACCATGGCGTAATATCGCACAAAATGCGCGCTAAAGGAATAACAGAAAAGACGTCGATGATCTATAATTCCTCACTAACTGAACACAGAGAGTAGTCTCAACAGAGTAAAGTCCGAGGCAGCTACGGTGAAAAGCTCTGTTCCACAAGGCACAGAACAAGCTCCCATCTTGTTCCTCATCCTCATATCCGACATAGACAAAGGTATTCAGCCACAGCCTGCCGTGTCTTCCTTTGCAGATGACACCCGAATCAGCATTACAGTGTCATCCATTGCAGACACTGCAAGGCTCCAGGTGGACATCCAACAAATCTTATCAGTGGCTGGCAGAAAACAATATGAGTTTAACGATGAGAAATTTCAATTACTCAGATATGTGTAAACATGAGGAAAATTAATATCTTTCATCATAGACAAAACAAATTCTTGCCACGAAATAGAGCGAAAACAGCCACGTCAAAGACTCTGGAGGATTATGTCGGAGATCTCACCTCAAGAGACCATAACATTGTATCAATCGCATCTGCTAGAGAAAATGACAGGATGGATAAGTGAGAACCTCAAAACTAGGGGAGGCCAAGCCCAGATGACACTCTTCAGGTCACTTGTTCTATCTAGGCTGGAATATATGGCTGCACTCTAACAGCACCTTTCAAGCAGGTGAAATTGCCGACCTAGAAAATGTACAGAGAACTTCATGCACGCAATAACGGAGATAAAACACCTCAATTACTGGGGGGGTGGGAGGGCGCGTGAGGTTTTCTAAACCGTATTCCCTGTAACGCAGGAGGGAGAATACATGATTATATACACTGGAAAATCCTATAGGACTAGTACCGAACTTGCACACGAAAATCACTCACTACGAAGCCAAAAGACTTGGCAGACGTTTCACCATCCCCCCAATGAAAAGCAGGTGTGTCACTAGCACGTTAAGAACCATACAATAAGTGTCAGGTGCCCGTACAGTTCAACTGCTCCCAGCACACATAAGGGGGATTACCACCAGACCCCTAGGCAGTCCTTCAAGCTGGCACTGGACAAGCACCTAAAGTCAGTTCCTGACAGCCGGCTGTGGTTCGTACGTTTGGTTTGCGTGCAGCCAACAGCCTGGTTGATCATGCCTGATCCACCAGGAGGCCTTGTCACAGATCGGGCCCGCGGCGTTGGACCCCCGAAACTCTCTCCAGGTATAACTACAGGTAAGCAGCAAAGAGACAAACACAATAAGTGTGAGGGGCTCAAGACCGTTTTCAATGCCTCCCAGCATACAATGGCGGGATACCAATTGACCCTGGCTGTCTTCAAGCAGGCACTGATAGACACCGTAACGTCGGTACCTGCCAGGTGGGCTGTGAGCTCGTATATTGGATTGCATGCAGCACATTAACAGCCTGGTTGATTAGGACATGATCCACCATGAGGCTTGGTCACAGATCCGGCCGTGGGGACTGACCCACGAACTCTCTCCAGGTACTCTAGGTAACCCATACAGTCCACAACTAATTAGAGTGCTGCACTTATGGATGATATCCACTTCTAAGTTTATAGACTGGTCTAGGACAGGATGTTTAAGGTGTGGGATATCGAAGGGCTTCTTGCAGCGACTGGGGTGGATTAAGTTTTCGCTTGTCACTACATGGGGTAACAACTGTAAACAATATATGGTTGTCACCTCCCAATGAGATTACTTGTACGAATGTAATGTAGGTCAGCCAGGTGATTTAATTTCATACCAAGTTGTAAGTAAATACACATTTAATATAAAGTTTTTATACAATATTTCTATCTATAAAATGCACTTTCACGTTTTCCTTAGAAACTAGTTATCTACTGCAGGTTATCCTGAAAAAATACACCAATCTTTTCCTCTTACAGTAAGAGCATGGGAAAGACACATAGTCAAAGTGGACAGAAAAGGCGGAAGCTTTCGGCCGCTGCCTCGATACCACATTATGTTCCTGTTTTATTCATTCTAGAGTATAGTATTAATTTCAAAGTTTATTCCTCTATAAGGATTAGCAATGCCGAGTTTACAGAATTTGGTTAGTGTTGGTTTACATGTAGTAAAAATGATGATACAGAGTGTAACCACTAGAACACCTACATGAGCCTAGCATTTCGGCAGACTTAGTTTCAATTCTTAATTTAAAATATTACAATTATGAGTAAGTTGGTAATTAGGCTAATGAGTAAAACTAGTTTGTGAGCTTAGCAATGTGAATGCTTTGTTTTTGAGCACTGTACATAGTCTCAGTATCGGGAGTATCCAGGATTTATTATTTTTAAGATTGAATTATTATTTCGTTTATGCGATCAAATGGTGAGTGAGTGTAAGTGAGAACCGCCAGGTGGTATTCGTGTAGTTTAGCTGACGGGCTGTATCATGGAGATAAGAATGTTTTCTAATGGTATTTTGAAATGAGATGAATGTGTCTGCAGTTCAGAGTTCTTGAGTAGTTGTTCCAAATTTAGGGCCTTTGACATACATTGAATTTTGTAAAGGTTTAGTCGACACGGGTAATGTCGAAGAGATGTTTGTTTCGGTGTCCAATGCCTGTGGGGTTCTGTCACAACTATCAAGAAAGGCGTTTTAATGGTTATGGTTGATATTGGGAGTTTAAGTGTCCTGTAGATGTAATTGCACAGTAGAAGTGGGTGGGGATGTTCGGAACAGGAGAGTAAGTTAGATCTATGAGAATGTGGGGTGTGTTGCCATGGATGGTATTTAGTGATTATTCTTACTGCATCTTTTGTTGGGTTATTATTGCTTTAAGCGTGATGCTGCAGTTGATCCCCAAGCTCAAATAAATAGGGTGTATGGATAAATAAGTGATTGGTATAGTGTGAGAAGGGCATTTGGCAGCATGTAGTATCGTATCTTGGAGGATCCCAACCGTTTTGGATACTTTTTGGTTTATGTGCTGGATAATGGGTGCTGAAATTCAGGTGTTGTCAGGTATAGGCTAGAAATTGTGCACACCGCATCAGGCGGGTAATTATAGAGTGTGTCGATCTTAATGTTAAATGTGCATCTCACTGCCTGCTACCAAACATAATTTAGGGTTTAGGGGTTTTGTCAGTGTTGCGTAAGTTTATTGGCTTCCCATCCAAGTCGATATTTTGGGTCAGCTCCTCGTTAACAATGGTGTTGAGGGTGGCAGATTAGGGTGAAGAATGACGTAAGTCGGTCCCCAGCAAAGAGAATGGGTTTCAGGAGTGATTTGTTTGGAAGACTTGAAGTACATGAGGGAAGAGCAGGGGACAAAGGACACTTCCTGCGGAAATCCCAAGTATCAAGTGGCCGTGTTGTTGATGCTGTTCTATAATTGGTGACATTCTGATACCTTATTTAGTAAGGTAGGATTGTGAAATAAGCAGAGTGCAGTGCCTCTTATACCTAATTGAGCGAAGTTTGTGTGGAGTACTATTATTATTATTATTATAAAATAGAAGGGTTCGCTAAGCCACTAGGGCTATACAGCGCTGCAGTAGGGAAGGAAACGAGGGTATGGATGGCAAAAGGAGGAGATGATCCAGCATGTTACCAGAAACACTGGCCAGGGGAAGTACGGGGTAGATGGTAGCACGAGATTGAAGTAGAAAGGCTGAAGGATCAGAATTTTGTGAAGTGTCAGTTTTGTTGACAAAGTCAATGAGAGAGTCCCCGATGAAAGGTGGTCCATTTAGCGAAGGGAATGTAAAGAAGAGCAGCGGAGGCGAAGACGACGACAGAGTAGATTCTGCGTGCTCGTGATTAAATGGGCAGTCTAACATAATGTGGCTGACTGATAATGGAGGCTTGGCAATGTATCACAGAAGGAGTCAAGACGCCTCTCCATGAGATATCCATGAGTAAGACGTGTATGGCCAATGCAAGGAGCGGGAGAGAGTAGTCTCCCAACCTAAACTGATGATCATAATGACGCCAGTAACCTAACTCATTTTAATAGATTGAAGTTTGTTGCCGAGCATAGAAAACCAACGTTGTTGCCAACGGGTGTGAAGGTGGAAGATATGCAGCAAAATAGTCCTGTAAATGGAATACCTCTTATAAGAAACTTGGTAGGTCACGTACTGCAGATCCGCGCAGCAGTGTCTGCCTGTTCATTGCCCTGTACTCAACAGTGAACCCTGACCCACAAAAAACAATATCTTTATGCTTGGTAAGATGCGGCATAGCCAAAGTTGGATATGGAGGACTAAGGGGTGAGGTGTATCCAATTTTTTGTATAGCCTGTAAAGCACTAAGGGATTCTAAAGAGACAACCACAAATGATGACACAGTCATAGATGCAATATGGATAAGTGCTGTAAGGATTGCATAATAATTCAGCAGTAAAAATACTAGCTGAAGATAGTAATGCCCCTTGAACGACGCCTGTCGCGGAAACACTGCTGCGAATCCTATGCCGTCAGAAGACTTTAGAGCCATCTGTGGTACACAGGCAATGCCTTGGAAATGAGAGTTAAAGTGGTCAAGAAAAAGAGGCGGGAAGTGACCGTAGCGACAGTTGGGCTTTCGAGCAAGGGAGGGAGAAAGAACAGACTCGAACAGTGGAACTTCCAGGGGTAGGGAAAAGTGAGATGCTACATGTACATAGAAAGGGGGTAGTTGAAGAGAAGACAAGAGCGAATGAAGGCGAAGAGAGAAGGACTGAGTAACAGGTGGCTGAACCAAAAAGAATGTCAACGTAATATCATTTACATTCTAATAAAATGGAGAGGATTGCGGGAGATCATGAGAGGTACATAGTAGCGCATGCTTGGGCATCACGGCGATCCGATAATGATGGAACATGCGCTTCTGCATAGAGGCTCTCGACAGGGACGACGAAAAGCACCAAGCAATAAAAAATTGGTAAAATCCTTGGTGATGAATGGGTTAAAGGCAAGAGAGAGTACAGGAGATGCCTCTGAATAGATCTGGTCACCATAACCAAGTTCGATAAATAAGGGGTGGAATGTAGGCGAAGAGGGTTACGACGATCAGCTCCCATGAAAGATGGAGCAAGGTTTTAAGAAGGTTCACCGTCTGTGACAAGTTGCCTTCAGAGAGGTAAGTGAGGTTTCCAGGATAACCTACGATCAAAGAGGAGAGGCCCAGAAACCTTGACTGTATCTCGTTTCAGGATTACTGGAGCCATAGAGGTACAAAGGATGATCGGAGGTGACAGAGCGTCTAGTGAACTAAATTTGTGGGTTTTAGTGCTGGAAAATTTAAACCCACATGTGATGGCCCAATTGGAAACACGGTCGACTGCATGTTGGAGAGAAATGTAATGAGTGACAGTCAGTGCCTGGCACAGGCGAATAGCGAGTCATCAACATAGAGTGGATGGACCAAATATTTGAATGAAGACTAGAGGTCCAAATCATTAATAGCAAGGAAGAAAAATGTTGTGCCCAGAACACCATCCCTGGGGGACACCTTTAGGCTTGGATAAAGTCCAGGAGAGCACATTATTAACCCGAACACGGAAATGCCTGCAGTTAAAAAGTTCTTAAGAAGGATGGTAATTGCCTCGAAGGCCTAAGTGGGTGGCGGGCGTATTGAGGGTACCTCCAAGTTGTTGTCATATGCTTTTCCAAGGTCAAAAAATATGGCAATAACTGAGTGGTATTCGCACAGGCATTACGAACATACATATCAAGCGTAGTAAGGGGCTATGGTAGAACGCCCTTATGAAGGCCATATTGACGAGTGGAGAGACTGTTGTGTGTCCCTCCTAAATACCACACTAAACGTGCCTATTTACTAGGCGTTCCATAATTAGCACACTGCACTGGTAAGAGCAATGGGACGATAATGGGAGTTCATGTCCCGTAGTGCCTGGTTTGCGGAAAGGAGAACAATGGAGGATTCACAGCGTGGAAGAACTCCTTGTGACCAAATAAGATTGTAAAGGGCGTAATATGACTGCAAGGCTGACTGATGTAAATGTTGTAGCATACGAATAAGAATGTCGTCGGTCCCAGCTGCCGATGATTGACAAGCTGAAGTATTGCACTCCAGTTCTTGAAGTGTAATAGGCACATTAATACTGTTCTTTCTCTGAGAGAAGAAAGACCAAGGTTGCTTGAAACTCTCTGGAAGACTTTGAGGAAAGAAATGAGGGGCATAGATGGAGTCCCTGAGATTACGGACCCAGATGATTGCCATTTTCATTGGCAACATCTAGTGGGTTTTTCTATATCAACACGAGGGGCAACGCCGCAGAACAGGAGCAGGGTCATAATTATTTACCACTCAGGTTTTCGTACTTTTTTCCAGACTGCACTCATAGGAAGCAGAGGTGATGGTGAGACATAACTCGCCAGAAAAGTGCGTTAAGCGTCACGGGATGACACGCGAGCGATCGCACACTTCTGTTTAAAATCAAGGAGTCTCTCTGTGGTTAAAATGTACCGTACCTGCCCCATGCAGCGCGTTTCAACGTACTGCACGAGCACAAGCAAGACCACCAGGCACGCATTTCTGAGAATGCCTGCCACGAAGTTTGGGAATAGAATGAGAAGCTGCGTGAAAACTGAGGACAAAAGAGGTGTAAAAGCTCATCGACGGAGGACGAAAAGGAACGACCTCTTTACAAACAGATTAGGTGGTGAGTAAAGGGTCCAATTGCCCGATTAAATGCCAGAGTTGGGGTGCAAAGAGGTGGCGAATATGAAGAGGGGAAGTAAAATGAGTTGGGAAATGATCACTGTCATGTAAGTCCGGAGAACAGACCAATGAAGTCTAATGCGGCGGAGGAAGACAGACGAGAGATCGATGCAAGAGAGAGTATGAGTCCGAGGATCAAATGGGTATGATACCTGTATTAAAACATGGAGGGGGTGGGTGGCAAGAAAAGCCTCTAACTGAATTCCACGGGAATCACAAGTGAGACCTTCCCCCAAGAAATGGGGGCATTAAAATCACCAAGTAACAGAATTGGTTGGCGGTAATGACGAAACAAGGATGGCAATATCCTGAAAGAAATGCCCGAGAAGGAGAGAGATATAAAGAACAGAGCATATACACCTATTGTAAGTGGATACGGGCTTGCTGAGTAATGCAGTGAAGTATGACCAAATCGCAGTTGGTACGGAATATCAGTGCTTAGAAGAAGGCACTTTTGCCATTAAAGGTCCCTATCAGGGAAAAGGATCTGAAGAATACAATTTAAATTATGAGCCTGAGATGGAGAAATAACAGCAGAGTGTAATTTTGGTTCCCTGTAAGAACACCACAGGGCAAACTGGGAGAGTAACATCTGAAGCTCACCCCGATTACCCAAGAGGCCACGTATATTCCACTTAAACAGCCCATGATTGGCAAAGGATAAAGATACTTGAAATCCACAGGTAAGGGTTCCTACGGACTAGAGGGGTTAGAAAAGTCACATGCAGAGGCGTGGAAAACGTCAAGCAGGAAGGAACGGTGCACTGTGAAGAAAGGAGTTGCGCAGATGGAGCAGAGGAGAGAGAAAGAGCGGAAGGTGGATCAGTGTCCATTGATGGTTTGGTCTCTGCAATATATTCAGAGATTGCTTCAAGTGTTTCGGAATTCAGAGACGTCGTATGGGAGCCCAATATTGGAAATGGTAGGGGAGGATGAGAAAAGATTGGAACTGTATTGGACTGTACCAAGGTAGGGGGGGGTGAAAGGGTGGAGGGAACTGGAGAAGCGTGGCAGGGGACAGAAGAGGCAGGAACCTGGGGGGTGGCAGAAGAGGAAGAAACTTGGGGGGGAACAGGGAGGAAGGTACAGTATGAGGAGGAGGGTGAACCTCCCACACTTGTAACTTGGGCCAGTGAGAGGGGAAAAACCAGGGACAGAGACAGGAGGGTAAAATGAGGAGGTGGAAGATGGGTAGGAGGTGTTAACGGGCCTTTTTTGATTTTGAGAAGTAAGGAACGATTGGAGGAGGTGTCATACGAGGTCTCGTTGATACTGAGGCTTGCGAGAGAGAACTCGAAGAAGCAGATCAGACTGAGGCGTTGAAGTAGGGACGTCTGAGCCGAGGACAGCAAAAGGATTAGATACAGGAGTGGGCTATGGAGAGGTAACCACAGAGGTGGGTGTAGAAGATGGGATACCAGAAGTGGGGGACGTTTTGAAACACGGGAATGAGAAACACGTGGAGTCTCCCTTGAAAGGGAGTGATGAGAAACTGCCATGGCATAAGGGAAAACCTTCTGTCTCTTTGAGGTAACGGATTTCCCGCTCGTTTAAATAGACTTGACAACGGCGAGAGTACGAAGGGTGAGCCCCATGACAGTTAAGGCAAAGGGAGATCGATTGCAAGACGTTTTTAGAATGGTCATCGGCCCCCCACAGACTGGGCATTCGGCGATAGATCTGCAATATTTTGCTGGATGGCCAAATCGCCAGCAATTTTCTACACTGTTTTGGTGTAGGATCACCTTTCGAACTTGTAACCGATGTCCTGCTATATAAACTGAGGATGGGAGTTTCGGCTGTCAAAAGTTAAACGAGCCACATTGCTAGGGTATCGTCTCCGCCCACAGGCAGGAAGAACCTAAAATGTCCCACCTTGAGGATTGGGGATCTTTGGGGTTCCAGCTTTCAAAAATGTCAGTGCAATGTCGGAAATTTTTTTGAAATATGGATGGGGGGAAAA
>NW_026505476.1:0-17241 GCF_026875155.1 Cherax quadricarinatus
TTTGGGCCACTGACAAGCACCTAAAGTCGTTCCGTCCCGGGCTGTGGCTCGTACTTTGGGTTTTTGCGTGCAGCCAGCAGCAACACCTGGTTGATCAGGGGCTGATCCACCAGGAGGCCCTGGTCACAGACCGGGCCGGGGGGCGTTAAACCCCCGAAACTCTCTCCAGGTAAACTCCGGGTACTCCAGGGGGTTTTCTATTGCACCAGTACCTGCCCCAAAACCTGCCCCATGCAGTGCATTTCAAATGTACTGCACGAGCACAAGCAGAAGACAACCAAGAATGCATTTCTGAGAATGCCTGCCCAAAGTTTGGGGTATAGAATGAGAAGCTGGGGTTTAAAAAACGAGGATAAATAAGAGGTGTAAAAGCTCATCAATGGAGGACGAAGGACCTCACTAAAAACATTAGTTTTGAGTAAAGGTTCCAATTTGCCTGATAAAATTTGCCAGAAATGGGAAACGAAAGGTGGTGAATATGAATGGGAAGTAAGAATGTTTTGGGAAATGATCACTGTCATGTAAATCCGGGAGAACAGACCAGGTGAAGTCAATGCGGCGGAGGAAGAGCAACTGAGAGATCGATGCAAGAGTGTGTGTGAGTCTGAGGATCAAAATGGGGGGTGAATACCTGGTTTAAAACATGGGGGGGGTGGGTAGCAAGAAAAGCCTCAAAACTGAATGCCGGGGAAATCACAGTGAGACGCCCCCAGAAAAAATGATGGGCATTAAAAACACCAAGAAAAAGAAGTGGTGAGGTAATTACAAAACAACAAAAGGCAATACCCGGGAATAGATAATGCCCGAGAAGGAAAGAGATATAAAGATTATTATTATTATAATCAAAAAGAAGTGCTAAGCCACAAGGGCAAATACAGCACTGCAGGGAAGGAAGCGAGGGCATCAGGTGGCAAAAGGTGGTGAATGAGTAATAGGTTAGGGAAAAACAGCGGAGCATGGATGGTGAAAGGGTAAAGGCAGCAAGAGACTGAGCTAGAAAGGGCTGAGGGAGTGCGTAAGGTATCATCATCAGAGTTTGTGGAGTAAATCAGTCGTTGTCAAGAAGTCAATGAGTCAGGATTAAAGGAGGGTCCATCAGCAAGAAGGAAAGGTAAAGAGAGAGTAGTAAAACTAAGACGGGGATGGGTAAACTCTGCGTGCTCGTTGATAGAGAGGGCAGTCTAACAGAATGGGGCTAATCGATACTGGAACCTTGACACTGCTCACACAGAGTACAGGGTGCCTCTCCATGAGATACCCGTGAGTAAGACGAGTGTGGCCAATGCGAAGACGGGAGAGAGTGGTCTCCCAACCATGGCACTGATGACAAGATGGGCATAACCTATGCTCGGTTTAAAGAATGAAGTTTGTTACCAAGCAGAGTTTACCAACGTTTGTTGCCAACGGGCGTGAAGGTGGGTAGCTATTGCAGCAAAATATCCAAAAATGGACACCCCATAGGAAATTGGTAGGTCATGTACTGGTGATCCCGCAGCAGTGTCTGCCTGTTCATTGCCCTTATGTTGACATGACCAGGGACCCAACAAAAAATAATATCTTTATGCTTCGAGAGATACGGCGTAGCCAAAGTTGGATACGGAGAACTGGGGGTGAGATTATCAAATTTTCGTATAGCCTGTAAGCACTAAGGGAGTCTGAGACTACCACAATGATGACACAGGCATAGATGCGATACGAATAAGTGCTGCAAGAATGGCATACAATTCAGCAGTAAAAATGCTAGCCGAAGAAAGAAATCCCCCCACACGACGCTGTCGGGAAAACACGATGTGAATCCTTGCCTCTGAAACTTAGACCCACTGTAAACACAGTGTGGCATGAGAAGGAGGGAAGTGATCAAAAAAAGAGAGCGGGAAACACCGTGGGCATTGAATTTCGAGAAAGGGGAGAGAAAGAAAAACCCCAACAGCGGGAAGTTCCCGGGGGGGTGGGGAAAAGTGAGATGCTATATGGACATATAAAGGGGTAACTAAAGGGAAGGGACAAAGTGAATTAGCGAAGAAAAAGGACGGAGCAAACAGGGGCGGGGGGGGAAAAAACGAACAAAGAATTCTACAAATATGGTGACCATTCTATAAATGGAACTTTTGTGGAGACGTGAGAGCTACATATAGCGAAGGCAATGGGCATCAGGGCGACAAAAGGGAGGAAACATTGTTTCTGCAAGGGGCCTCAACAGGAGAAGAGCGAAAATCCCAAGGACAAACGTAATCCTTGGTGATGGATGGGGTTAAAGGGCTAGAAAAGGTACAGGAAAGGCAGAAAAATAAATCGGTATCATAATCATTTTGATAAAACAAGGCTGAATGTGGGGGAACAGAGTTCAACGAACAGCTCCACAAAAGGGGTGAGCAAGGTTTTTTAAAGAAGGTTTACCTCGGCAATTTGCATTCAGAGAGGTAAGGAGGTTTCCAGGAAACCTACGGTCAAAGAAAAGGCCAAAAAACTTGATTTTATCACTTGGGGATAGGGACCAAGAAACAAAGATGATGGGAGATGACAGACGCTAGTGAAATAATTTGGGTGATTTTTGAACTTAAAAATTTAAACCCATGCGGGGTCCCAAAGGGGAAAAACTTCGAACCATGCTGGAAGAAACTGAATGAGAGCAGTCAGCGCTGCAAAAGCAATAGCGAAGTAAACAAAAAGATGATGCCACATATCGGGGGAAAACAAGGCCAAAATCATTTATAGCAAGGAGAAAAATGTTGGGCAAGAACACTTCCTGAGGACAATCACTTGGACGAAGTCCGGGAAAAACATTTTTTACTCGAACACGGAAATGTCGTCATTAAAAATTTCTTAAGGAAGGAGGTAGTTTGCCTCGGAGGCCAAGGAGTGGGCCGGGGCCCAAAAAAATTTTACCTCCAAGTTGTGTCAAATTTCCTTTTCAAGGGCAAAAATATGGGAAAAACTGAGTGATTATTCGCAAAGGGATTACGAACATACGTTCCCAAACGATAAGGAGCTATGGTAGAACGGGCCCTTTCGAAACCAATTGACTACAAGAGACTTTGTGTCCTAAAAACCACAATAAAATCGATTTTCGAGACGTTCCATCACTTTGCAAACTCACAATAAAAGTGATGGGCATAGTGGGGGGCAAAATGTCCCTGTATACCCGGTTTTTTCGGAAAGGGGAACAATGGCAATTTCCATACTGGGAAAGAACTCCTTGTGCCCCAAAAAATTGAAGAGGTGTAAAGGCAAAGGGGAAACCGATGAAATTTTTAAAAATAAATAGAATGTGGTCAGGCCCACGCCGATGAAAACACAAGCGAAGCGTTGCCTCCATTCTTTGGGGTTAAAAAGGGACATTTTTACGTTCTCTCTGAAAAGAAAAGTCCAAGGTACTAACTCTCGGCAACTTTTAGGAAAGAAAAAGGGGGATAGATGGACCCCCCGGAAAACAGACCAATGTGACCAATTTTAATCAACGTCGAGAGGGTTTTTACATCAACACCCCGACCTGTAGAACAGACCGGGGAAGGGGAGTATTTCCCCTCAAATTCCTCACTTTTTTCCAGACTGCACTCATAGAGAAGCAGAGGTGATGGGGAAATAGTCTTTTCCACAAGTGGGTTTAGCTTTACGGGTGCACGGTGACGGGTCCACGCTTCTGCTTAAAATCAAGAAGTCCTCACATTCTATTGTACCGGACCTGCCCCATGCAGCCCCTTTTTAAATGTAAATGCACGAGCACAAGCAGAGACCACCAAGGCAGCATTTTTTGAAAAGCCTCCAAGGTTTGGGGGATAAATGGAAGCTGCATATAAACTGACGTCGAAAGAGGTTTTAGGGGCAATCAATGGAGGATGAAGAAGAACCCCACTAAAAGCAGTGAGGGGCAGTAAAGGTCCCAATTGCCCGATCAAAATTGCCAGCGAGGGGTACGAAAGGTGTGAATAGAAGGAGAAGTAAGAAGGATTGGAACAATGATCGCCTGTCATGTAAGCCGGTAGAACAGACCAGTGACGTCTAGTGCCGTGGAGAAGAGCAGACAGATAATCGATGCAAGAGAGGGTAAGAGTATGAGGATCAAAATGGGTGGGGTACCTGTATTTAAACATGGAGGGGGGTGAGAGCGAAAAAGCCTCCAACGGACGCCACGACGATCACATGAGACCCCCCAGAGGAAATGGTGGGGCATTAAATCAACCAATAACAGATGTGTGGTGGTAAGGATGAAACAAGAAAGCAAAAGTCTGGGATAGAAAATGCTCGCGGAGAGATTAAAGAACATATTGTATACCACTTATTCAAGGATACGGGCTTGCAGTGTAATGCAGCGAGTATGGACAAATAGTTGACAGTACGGAATATCATTTGCATAGAAGAAAGCACTTTCATTAAGGTCCCATTCTGAGAAAGGATCCGAAAGAATACAATAAATTATAGCCTGAGATAGGTTGGAACACAGCCAGTGTAATTTTGGTTCTGTAAGCAAGCACCAACAGTGAAAAACCTGGAAACACCATCGAAGCACAACGCCCAATTAACTGAGGCTGTGGATATAGCCCTGTAAATAGGCCATGATTAGCGATGAAGAAAATACCAGGATCGTAGGTTAAAGGCACCTACGGACTAGAGGGTTAGAAAAGTCAATGTGTGGTGGCATTGGAAGACGTTCAGCAGCGAAGGAATGGAGTCATTGCAAAGAATGGGAGTTGTGAAGATGGAGGAGAGGGAAGAGAATGAACAGGAAGTGAATCAGTGTCCATTGAAGTTTAGTCTCTGCTTATATACTGAAATGGCTTCAAGTGTTTCTGAATTCAAAGATGTATGGGAGACCATATTGGAGTAGAAGGAGGGTCAGTAAATGATTGAGGACAGTAATGGGACTGTACCAAAGTTGAGGGGAGGAAGAGTGTAAAGACTGAGATGAAGCGTGGGAGGAGCAAAAGAGCAGAAACCTGGGCGGTGCAGAAAGGCGAAACTTGGAAGGGAGAACGGGGGTGGAAGGCATAAGTACGAGGAGGAGGGTGAAATCTCCACACTTGTAATAGACCAGAGAGAGGGAAGAACTAGTACAGAGACCGGAAAGGTAAAGTCTGGAGGTGAAGAAGAAGGAAGGGGCAAAGAAGATTTGAGTAATGTGGATTTTTTGAACTTCTGATAAGTAGAGGGGCGATTGGTATTAGGTGTCATACGAGGTCTTGTCAATACTGGTGCTTGTGAGGAAGGACGCGAAGATGTGAGAACAGACCGAGTTGTAGTCGGGACGTCAGAGCCAAGGACAATAAGTAGACCTGGTAACGGCAGGAGTACGAAGGGTGAGCTTCATTACAATTAAGCAAGATGGAGGTTGACTGCAAGATGTATTAGAATGGTCGTCGGCACCACAGACTGGGCATTCGGCCATAGATCTGCAATATTTCGCTGGGTGACCAAAACACCAGCAATTTCTACACTGTTGTGGTGTAGGTATCACCTTTCGAACTTGTAACCGATGTCCCACAACATATACAGAGGACGGGAGTTCTCGGCTGTCAAAAGTTAAATGAGCCACATTGCAAGGGTAACACTCCGCCCCCGGCAGGAAGGACATAAGTGTCTACTTTGAGGATTGGGAGATCCTGGAATTCCAGCTGTTCAAGAATGTCATTGCCACATGACTGGAAATTCTGTTGGACTATGGTATGGGGCAGAATGACAGTATGGCTCTGGTGGCCTGGTGGTTAATGCTCTCGCTTCACACGGTGAGGGCCTGGGTTCGATTCCCAGCCAGAGTAGAAACATTGGATGTGTTTCTTTCCACCTGTTATCTATGTTCCCCATCAGTAAAATGGGTACCTGGGTGTTAGTCGACTGGTGTGGGTCGCATCCTGGGACACTGACCTAAGGAGGCCTGGTCACAGACCGGGCCGCGGGGGCGTTGACCCCCGGAACTCTCTCCAGGTCTCTCCAGGTAACCACTACAAGAATTGAGAGAAAGATGTTTTTCAATAGTGATAGGAGTAGTATCGATATTCGAAAGGAGAGAAAGATCATGAGCTTGGGTAGCATTCTGGACAGTGATGATGCGCGTACCGCTCTTGAGAGCATGAAATGAAATATTTCTACCAACATGACGCAGGAGAGCTTTGCCAATACTATGGTCAGAAAGGTAGGCAGAAGAAGTCGGTCTTAAAGTAAAGAATTTAGTGCATTGTGTGGTCCGAAACTGAGCGTGGAGAGGGAGTGCTTGACGTGTTGGTCTTTTCCGAGTAGAATGGGAAGGTAACGAAGGAGCATCATCAGGGGATTGACGTTGGCGTTTAGGAGTACGACTGTAGTTGGTCCGGCGTGAAATGGGCAGGCAATTCGAAAATTGCCGTACCCTAAAGGGAGAAGCCGGAAGCATAGTCAAAGGAGAGCGGAGTTCAGACAATTCGAAGGAGTCAGTCGAAGCCCCGGTACCTGAAGCGGGTGAGGAAACAGCACCAGCAAGAGGTACAGGGGCATCAGGAGTGTCCAAAGAGTGGTCTAAACACAAGGCAGGGTCAGAATGGGGTGCGGTATCAAGAAGGGGCCCGGGGGTAGTGGGTTCATGGATTGGGTTCTCCATGGTTAGGTTACTCCTTTGCTTTTTTTTTTTTTTAAGAAAATAAAGAAGAAAATATAAATAAAAAAAAAACTAAAAAAAAAAGGGAAGCGGGGAGGGATAGTTCCCAGGAGGAATGAAAGGGCCGGAAATCTCCCTCCGCGCCCAAGAGGACCTTAGCACCGCTAGTAGCGCAGATGCAGCATGGAACCCGTGCCATACCCTACCCTTCATGCCAGTAAACCAGCAATCCGGGATAGCAACCTCACATCTGCCGAGCTACCTCGGTGGACAAAAGAGAGGGCGGCCAGATATCCACCACAAAGCATACCTCCTTCTGCCAACCACCCCCGGAATCCAAAAGGGGCTTTCCAAGAATACACCCGTCGCCCGAAAGACCCCCAACCCCCCAAAAGCTACTTCTGGATACCAGAAGAGAGATCAGGAATATCCCAGGCGATCCAGATTCCATGGCAAGGTATGCCACCCGCCAAGAACTTCAATGGAATGGGATGGACCCCCGGTGTCCTTCCCCTACCTAGGAACTAGCGCGCTGTGGGAGAAATCCCAAAGGCCAAAAAGAGGAAGAGCAAAAGAGGGGTGGGGATTGGAGTAGGAGGTGAATGGAAAAAGGGGAGGATGGGGGAGGAGGAATAGGGAGAGGAGATTGGGGGTAATTAGGTTCGGTCTGAGGAATAAGAACCGACAGGTCAAATTCCTCAACCAAGGTCGCCTCTTCACCACGCCAAGGAGCCCTCCCCTTGAAGTACAGTACGTCAGAACAAGTGGCACCCAAAACGTAATTTATAATGGCTTAAACAGTCAAAGGGCTAAAGGTCTCCATCAGGAAAGGATTCTGAATTACAATAAATTATAGCCTGAGATGGGATAGAATAACAGCAGAATGTAATTTTGGTTCCTGTAAGCAAACACCAACAGGGGAAAACTGGTAGAGTAAAATCTGAACTCCTCCCAATTACGCCCTGAGGGCCGCATATATTCCACTGTAAAAGCCTTGATTGGCAACGATAAAGGATACCTTAGGGATAGAAACTCCACATCGGAGGCAAGCGAAAACCGTTCAAGCACAAGGAATGGTGCGCTGCGAAAAAAGGAGTTCTGCAAATGGAGGGGGGGGCCGAAGAAGAGAGAGAAGGAACAAGGGGGGATCCTGTTCATTGATGGTTTGGTCCTCCGCAATATATTCAGAGATTTCTTCAAGTGTTTTTGGTAATTCAGAGATGTCCTATGGGAGACAATATGAGATGGTAGGGGAAGGATGAGTAAAGGATTGAACTGTAAATGACTGACCAAAAGGGGTAGGGAAGGGGCAAAAGGGTGGAGGGAACGTGGAGAAGAAGCGTGGAAGGGGATCAGAAGAGGCAAATTCTGGTAGGTGGTAGAAGAGAAAGAAATTTGGGAGGAAACAGGGAGGAAGGTTACAGTACGCGGAGAGGTGGTACCTCATACACTTATAACATAGCCATGAGAGGGTAAGAACCAGGTCAGAAACAGGGTAAGGTAAAATGAAGAGCTGGAAAAGGGAAGGAGGGGTTAAAGACTATTTGTTGACTTCTGATGAAGTCTAGAGGGACAAGTGGGAAAGGTGTCGTAGACGAGAATCTGTCGATACCGATGCTTGTGAGGGAGAACAACGATAGAGAACAGCCTGAGGGCGTCGAAGTAGGGGACGTCTGAGCCCAGGACAGCAAAAGAAGAGATACAGGAGTGACATGGGAGAGGTAACCACAGAGGAAGCGCAGAAGAATGGACCCCAGTAGGGGGGGACGTTTTGAAACACGGGTAATAAGAAACATAGGTCGTCCTCCTTGATCTGAGATGAAAACGCCATTCATAAGGGAGACCTTCACCCTCAATTGAGGTAACGGATTCCCGCTCTTTAAGTTGATCCTTGCAATGGCGAGAGTACGAAGGGGCAGCCCTCAAGACACTGTAATGGCAAGAGGAGGGTCGATTGGCAAGACGTCTTAGAATGGTCCACGCGAAATAGCCATCGGCACCACAGACGGGCATTCGAGCTGTAGAACGCAATATTTTCGCTGACAGCCAAAATCGCCAGCCATTTCTACACTGTTGTGGTGTAGGGATTCACCTTTCGAACTTGTAACCAATGTTCTGCTACATAAACTGAGGATGAGAGTTTCACGGCTGCCAAAAGGTTAAAACGAGCCACATTGCTAGGGTATCGTCTCCGACTGCAGGCAGGAAGAACATAAGTGTCTACCTTGAGATTGGAATCTTGAAGTTCCCAGCTGCTCAAGAATGTCATTGCCATGTGTCTGGAAATTTTTGTTGAACTATGTATGGTTAGGTAAGACACAATGCATACAGTTATGTATCTTTTATTTTCGAAACGTTCGCCTATACAGTATTCTTCTTCAGTCTCAGAAGTACAGAAAAGTTGAATAGAAGCAGAAGAATACTTGAACGATGTAATCAGTCCATCACCCTTAAGTTTTGAGGTGGTCCATCCCTCAGTCTGGAGAAGAGCATTGTTTCGTTTGTCTGAAACAATTATTGATACTTGAAGTGACAGGATTGAGCCCTTATCTAGTGCCAGGAGGTGAGACGTAGGTTCTTTGGGAGGGCAGGTCCCTTCTCAAACCCATCCGTTCCACTCGTATAGGTTGTCGAAGTTGATGGTCTGTACCAAGATAACCCTTGTGGTTGCAGTTCTGACAGAATGAACATTAAATGGTATAAAATACCGACAGATGTTAGGTAAGACACAATATGCAACCATTTAGGTCTCATTATTTTCGAAACGTATCGCCTATACAGTAGGCAATTTCTTCAGTCGAGTACAGGAAAAGTTGCTAGAAGCATAAGATACTTGAAGACGATGTAATCAACTTCGACATACCTCTACTAGTGAGAACGGCTGGTTGAGAGGGACCTGGCCCTCCCAAAGCAACCTACGTCTCACCTTCCCTGGCACTATATAAAGGCTCGCATTCCCTGTCAGCTTCAACTTCATTATTGTTTTCAGACAACGAAACAATTCTCGTCTCCAGACATGGGGACTGACCACCTCAAACTTCTTTTTTTAAGGGTGATGGACTGATTACATCGTCTTCAAGTATCTTCCTGCTTCTATCAACTTTTCTGTACTCGACTGAAAGAAGCCTACTTGGTATAGGCGAAACGTTTTCGAAATAAAGAAACCTAATGTTTGCATATGTGGTCTTACCTAACAGGTCTGTCCGTATTTTATACCATTTAATGTTCAACTATGTTAATGGGGCAGAAATGACGTACCACGAGCAATTTTGGGGAATGAATGTTGAGTCAAAGTGACAGGAACAGTATCGATATGGGAGAAGAAGAGAAAGATCATGAGCTTGGTAGGCATTTCTGTACAGTGATTATGCACATACGCGCTCTTAAAGAGCATGAAAAAGAAATATCTTTACCAACATGACTAAGGAGTGCCTTGCCAATACTATGGTCGGAAAGATAGGCAATAGAGGAAGTCGGGGTCGTAAAGTGAAGAATTTAGTCCAAATGCATTCTGAAACTGAGCGTGGAAGGGAGTGTCGATCTATTTCTGAGAAAAACGAGGAGGAGAAGTATCCTCAGCAGTTAATTGTCTCGATGCGAGTTCAGGCGTGCAACCAGAGTTTGGTCCAAAGTGGAACAGGCTGGCATTCGAAAATTGCCGCAACCGTAGAGGGGAGAGGCCGGAAGCATAGTCCAAAGGAGAGAGGAGGTCAGAATAAATCGAAAGAGGTCAATCGAGACCTCAGTACCATGAACGGTGAGGAACCAGCACCTGGCAAGAGGTACAGAGGCATTTAGAGGTCCGAATTATATTATTATAATCAAAAGTAAGTGCTAGCCACAAGACTATACAGCGCTGTCAGGGCAGGAAGGAAGCGAGGGCATCAGGTCTCAGTATTAGAAAACCAGTTACCAGTAACCACTTTTGCCAGTATACTCTCGACCAACGCGTCTCCTGCCTGAGTCACTTTCTGACTCATATTGCCCCCTGACCTGGCAGTATTCAAAGACCCTCTCACATAGGGTACTGTGGCGGCCATGTCAGTCGAGGTTTGGTAACGAGAGAGAAGCAGAGAGACTTAGGTTAACACGCTTGTAAGGGCGCTACCCACATTATCTGTAATTATACGTACTACCAGCCCTACGAGATTATTCTTTACCTAATCACGGTCAAACTCTCACGATACAGGTGCAAAGGGAGATGATGAAGCAATAGGTTACGGATAACTGCGGGGCAGTGGGATGGTGAAAGGGTAAAGGGCAGCAAGAGACTGAACTAGAAAGGGCTGAGGGGAGTGCGAAAAGTATCATCAGAGTTGGGAGTGAAACAGGTCGTTGTCAAGAAATCAATGAGAAGTCAGGATTTAAAGAGGGTCCATCAGCAAGAAGGAAGGAAAAGAGAGTAGTAGGAATGAAGACATGACGTTTGGAAGGTAACATTCTGCGTGCTCGTTGATATGACAGGGCATGTTCTAACAGAATAGTGCTAATCGATACTGGAACTTGACACTGCTCACAGGGAAGGAAACATGTGCCTCCCATGAGCATACCCATGAGTAAGACGAGTGGGCCAATGCGAAGGCGGGAGAGAGTGGTCCCCAACCTCGGCACTGATGACAAGAAGATGGCCAGTAACCGTATGCTCTGTTTAATAGAAAAATGAAGTTTGTTTACCGAGCAGGATTTGACCAATTGTTGTTTGTGCCAACGGTGTGAAGTGGGAGCTATTGCAGCAAAATAGTCCAGAAATGGAACACCTCGATAGGAAATTGGGTAGGAGTCATGTAATGCTGACCGCGCAGCAGGTGTCTGCCTGTTCTTGCCGTACGGTCGACATGACCAGGGACCCAACAAAAAACAATATCTTTATGTTTGGTAGAGATACGGCGTAGCCAAAGTTGGATAACGTAGAACTAGGGGGATGAGATGTACAAATTTTTCGTATAGCCAGAAGAGGCACTAATTTAAGGATCCTGAGACTACAATCAAGATGAGACAACAGGCATAGATGCGATACGAATAATGCTGCAAGAATGGCATACAGTCAGCAGTAAAAAATGCTAGCTGAAGATAGTAAATGCCCCCGGCACTGACGCTGTCGGAAACACTGCTGCGAACCCGACGCCGTCTGAAGACAATAGAGCCATCTGTGTACAAACAGCGGTGGGCATGATAATGGGAGTGGAAGTGATCAATAAAAAGAGAGCGGGAAGCCACCGTAGGCAGTTGAGCTTTCGAGTAAGGGAGAAAGAACAGACCCGATCAGCTGGAACTTCCAGGGGGGTAGAAAAGTGAGATGCTACATGAACATATAAAGGGTGGTAACTGAAGGGAAGAACAAGAGTGAATATAAGGCTAAGAGAAAAGGACAGGAGAAAACAGGTCGGGCGAACGAATAAAGAAATTCTACTAATATCGGTGACCATATTATAAATGGGAAGTGATTGGGAGTAGACGTGAGAGCGTACATAATAGCGAAGCAATGGCAACACGGCGATCAGACAAGGATGGAACATTTGCTTCTGTAATAGAGACTCCTCAACATGGGAAGACGAAAAGCACCAAGGCACAAACATAAGCCTTGGTGAGGGATAGAGTTAAGGTCTAAGAGAGTACAGGAAGGCGCGGAATAAATCTGGTCACCATAAATCGAGTTTTCATAAAACAGGACTGAATGTTGGCGAAGCAGATTCGACGCTCAGCTCCCCAGGAAGATGAGCAAGGGTTTTAAGAATGTTTAGCCGGCTGTGACAAGTTGCTTTCAGAGAGGTAATGTGAGGTTTCCAGGATAACCTAGCGGTCAAAGAGAAGCCTAGAAACCTGACTGTATCATCAACGTTCGGGGATACGGAGCCATAGAGATACAAAGGATGATCGGAGATAACAGAGCGTCTAGTGAAAGTAATTTGGTGAGTTTGGTAATTGAACAATTTAAACCCATGCGTGGGGCCCAATGGAAACACTGTCGACCGCATGCTGGAGAGAAAAAACTGCAATAAGGTGACAGTCCAGCGCCTGCACAAGCAATTACGAAGTCATCAACGAACATAGAGTGATGACCAAATATTGGGTGAAGAACAGAGCCCTAATCATTTAAGCAAGGAGAAAAAGTGTTGTGCTTAGAACACACCCTAGGACACCTTCAGCTTGGACGAAAGTCCGGGAAAGAACATTATTGACACGAACAAATCGGAAATGACCTGTCATGTTAAAAGTTCTTAAGGAAGGATGTAGATTGCTCGAGGCCTAAGGAATGGTCCTTGGGCCAAATATTATACCTCCAAGTTGTGTCATATTCCTTCTCAAGGTCAAAAATATGGCAATAACCTGAGTGATTATTCCGCAAAGGCATTACAAACATACGTATCCAAGCATAGTAAAAGGGGTCTATGGTAAACGACCCTTATGAAAGCCATATTGACTTACGGAGAGACTGTTGTGAGTCTTTCTATACCACATTAAACGTCGAGTTATGAGGCGTTTCCATCACTTTGCAAAACAGTCAACTAAGTAGACATGGGGCGATAGTGGGAGGCATCCTGTCCTGTAGTACCGCGGTTTGCGGAAAGGGAGAAACAATGGCATATTTCCACAGCTGGGGAAGAACTCCTTGTGCCCAAATAAGATTGAAGAGGTGTAAGAGGACTACAAGGGCCTGACCGATGTAAATGATGTAACATACGAATATGAATGTCGTCAGGCCCCATCAGCCGATGATTCGGCAAGCTGAGAGCGATGCCACCAGTTCTTGAAGTGTAAAAGGTACATTATACTGTTCTTCTCTGAGAGAAGAAAGTCCAAGGTACTAATCACTGGCAGACTTTGAGGAAAGAAACAGGGCATGAGATGGAGCACTCGGGAAATACGACTCAGATGTTGCCAAGTTCAATTGCAACGTCGAGAGGGTTTGCTACATCAACACCAATACCGGTAGAACAGGGGCCGGGTCAGGAGAGTATTTACCACTCAATTTCCTCACTTTTTTCCAGACTGCATCATAAGAAAAAAGAAGCAGAGGTGATGGTGAAACAGTAAGTCTCGCCAACAAGTGATTTAGCTTGTTTTTGATGGATGACACAGCGAGCGATCGCAACGTCTTCTGCTTAAAATCAAACAAGTCTCTCACGTTCTATTGTACCGTACCTGCCCCATGCAGTCAACGTTTCAAACGTACTGCACGAGCACAAGCAGGAGACTCCACCAAGCAACGCACTTCTGAGAATGCCTGCCTGAGGTTTGGGGTATAGAATGAGAAGCTGCGGTATAAACTGATGTCGAGAAGATTTGTAGGAGCTATCAATGAGGATGAAGAAGGAACCTCACTAAAAGCAGTGAGGTGTGAGTAAAGATCCCCAATTTGCCCGATCAAATTGCCAGCGAGGGCTACGGAAAGGTGGTGAATAGGAAGGAGAAGTAAGAATGATCGGAAAATGATCGCTGTCATGTAAGTCTGGTAGAACAGGACCAGGTGAAGTCTAGTGCAGTGGAGGAAGAGCAGGCTGATAATCGATGCAAGAGAGGTATGAGTACGAGGATCAAAATGGGTGGGAGTACCCGTATTTAAAACATGGAGGGGGTGAGAGGCGAGAAAATCCTCCAACTGAATGCCACGTGAGTCACAATGAGACCCCCCCCAGAGGAAATGGTGGGCATTAAAATCACCAAGTAACAGAAGTGGTGGTGGTAAGGATGAAACAAGAAAGGCAAAGTCTGGGATAGAAAATGCTCGAAGGAGAGAGATATAAAGAACATATTGTAAACCACTTATTCAAGTGGATACGGGCTGCAGTGTAATGCAGTGAGGTATGGACAAATAGTTGACAGTACGGAATATCATTGCGTAGAAGAAGGGCACTTTCATTAAAGGTCCCATCTGAGAAAGGATCCGAAGAATACAATAAATTATAGCCTGAGATAGGTTGGAAAACAGCCGAGTGTAATTTTGGTTCTTGTAAGCAAGCACCAACAGGGGAAAACCTGGAAAGCAACATCTGAAGCTCACCCCGATTACCCCTGAGGCCGCGGATATTCCACTGTAAATAGGCCATGATTGGCGATGAAGAAAATATCAGGAATCTGTAGGTAAAGGCACCTACGGACTAAGGGGTTAGAAAAGTCAACGTGTGGTGGCATTGGAAGATGTTCAAGTAGCGAAGGAAGGAGCGTTGCGAACAATGGGTTGTGAGATGGAGGAGAGGAAGAGAAGAACAGGAAGTGAATCAGTGTCCATTGAAGGTTTAGTCTCTGCAATTAGTTCTGAAATGGCTTCAAGTGTTTCTGAATTCAAAGATGTATGGGAGACCATATTGGAGATAGGAGCAGGAGGGTGAGTAAAGATTGGGACAGAAGGGACTGACCCAAGTAGAGGGGGAGGGAAAAGTGTAAGGACGGGAGATGGAATGTGGGGGGGACAGAAGAGGCAGAAACCTTGGGAGGTGGGCAGAAGAGGGGGGAAATTGGGAGGGGACGGGGGTGAAGGCATAGTAACGAGGAGGGGGGTGAATCTCCACACTTGTAATAAAACCCAAGAGGGGAAGAACTAGGTACAGAGACTGGAAAGATAAAGTGTGGAGGTGGAAGGAAGGAAGCAAAGAAGATTGGCAATGGGATTTTTGACTTTGAGTAAGGGGGCGATTGGTATTAGGTGTCGACCGAGGTCTTGTCAAATACGGGGGCTTGTGAGGAAGGAGGGCGAAGATGTGAGAACAGACTGAGTTGTAGTGGGGGACGTCAGAGCCAAGGACAGCAAAAGGATTAGATGCCGTAATGGCTATGGGAGGGGAACAGCAGAAGAAGCGGGCGGGAAGATGGGACCCCAGAAGTGGGGGGATGTTTTGGAAACACGAGAATAAGAAACATGGGGTACGTCCCTTTGGAGGGGGAGATGATAACTGCCATAATAAAAGGGGAGACCTTCTGCCTCTTTGAGGCAAGGATTCACGTTCATTTAAGTAGACCGGCAATGGCGGGAGTACGAAGGGTGAGCTTCATTATAATTAAGGGAAGGGGGGTTTTGACTGCAAGATGTATTAGAATGGTCGTCGGCACCACAGACTGGGCATTCGGCCATAGATCTGCAATATTTGCTGGGTGACCAAAACGCCAGCAATTTTCTACATTGTTGCGGTGTAGGTATCACCTTTCGAACTTGTAACCGATGTCCCGCGACATATACAGAGGAGGGGAGTTCCGGCTGTCAAAAGTTAAACGAGCCACATTGCAAGGGTAAACGTCTCCGCCCCCGGGCAGGAAGGCCCATAAGTGTCTACTTTGAGGATTGGGAGATCCTGGAGTTCCAGCTGTTAAAAAAATGTCATTGCCACATGACTGGAAATTCTTTTGGACTATGGAAGGGGGCAGAATGAACATTTACCACTACAAGAATTGGAGGAAAGATGTTTTTCAATAGTGATAGTATATCGATATTCGAAAGGAGAGAAAGATCATGAGCTTGGGTAGCATTCTGGACAGTGACGATGCGCGTACCGCTCTTGAGAGCGTGAAATGAAAAAATCTCTGCCAACATGACGCAGGAGCGCTTTGCCAATACTATGGTCAGAAAGGTAGCAGAAGAAGAAGTTGGGTCTTAAAGAAAAGGGAATTTAGTCAATTGTGTGGTCCGAAACTGAGCGTGGAGAGGGGGTGCTTGACGTGTCGGTCTTTTCCGAGTAGAATGGGAGGTAACGAAGGAGCATCATCAGGAGATTGACGTTGGCGTTTAGGAGTAGGACCGGAGTTGGTCCGGCGTGAAATGGGCGGGCGATTCGAAAATTGCCGTACCGTAGAGGGAGAAGCCGGAAGCATAGTCAAAGGAGAGCGGAGTTCCGACAAATCGAAGGAGTCAGTCGAAGCCCCGGGACCTGAAGTGGGTGAGGAAACAGCACCAGCAAGAGGTACAGGGCATCAGGGGTGTCCGAAGAGTGGTCTAAAAACAAGGCAGGGTCAGATGGGGTGCGGTATCAAGAAGGGGCCTGGGGTAGTGGTTTCATGGACTAGGGCTGACATGGTTAGGTTACTCCTTTGCTTTATGTTTTTAAGAAAAAAAAGAAAGAAGAAAAAAAAATAATAAAAAAAATAAAAAAAGGGGGAGCGGGAAGGAATGTTCCCAAGAGGGAAAGAAAGGGCCGGAAATCTCCCTCCGCGCCCAAGAGGACCTCAACACCGCTAGTAGCACAGATGCAGATGGAACCGTGCCATACCCTACCCCTTTATGCCCGTAAACCAGCAATCCGGGATAACAACCTCACATCTGCCGAGCTAACCTCGGGACAAAAGAGAGGGCGGCTGATATCCACCACAAAGCATACCTCCTTCGGCCACCCCCCCCGGAATCCGAAGGTGGCTTCCAGAGATACACTCGTCGCCCAAAAGACACCCAAAGCTACTCCGGGATACCGGAAGGGATCGGGAAAATCCCCAGGCAACCAGATTCCCACGGCAAACTACGCCACCCGCCAAGAAACCCCAACGGAATGGGATGGACCCCGGTGTCCTTTCCCCCACCTAGGAACTAGCGCGCCCCGTGGGGAAATCCCGAAGGCCAAAAAGAGGAAGGGCAAAAGGGAGGGGTTTAGGAGGAGGAGGAATGGAAAAAGGGGGGATGGGGAGGATGGGTAGGGGAGGGGAGAAGGGGGGGAAATTTGGTTCGGTCTGAGGAAGAAGACCGAAAGGGGAAT
>NW_026505477.1:0-43734 GCF_026875155.1 Cherax quadricarinatus
ATAAGTTTCTTGTAGACGTGTCTCAGCACTATATAGTAGTGTGTTGTTATAATTCTTGTTAGCTGTCATCAGCAATATAGTTGTGTTGTTGTTATAAGTTCTTGTAGACGTGTCTCAGCACAAATATATTAGTGTTGTTGTTATACATTCTTGTAGACGTACTCAGCACTATATAGTTAGTGTTGTTGTTAATAAGTTTTGTAGACGTTGTCCTCACACTATAAGTTAGTGTTGTTGTTATAAGTTCTTGTAGACGTGTCTCAGCACTATATAGTTAGTGTTGTTGTTATAAGTTCTTGTAGACGTGTCTCAGCACTATATAGTTAGTGTTGTTGTTATAAGTTCTTGTAGACGTGTCTCAGCACTATATAGTTAGTGTTGTTGTTATAAGTTCTTGTAGACGTGTCTCAGCACTATATAGTTAGTGTTGTTGTTATAAGTTCTTGTAGACGTGTCTCAGCACTATATAGTTAGTGTTGTTGTTATAAGTTCTTGTAGACGTGTCTCAGCACTATATAGTTAGTGTTGTTGTTATAAGTTCTTGTAGACGTGTCTCAGCACTATATAGTTAGTGTTGTTGTTATAAGTTCTTGTAGACGTGTCTCAGCACTATATACCTGGAGTTTACCTGGAGAGAGTTCCGGGGGTCAACGCCCCCGCGGCCCGGTCTGTGACCAGGCCTCCTGATGGATCAGAGCCTGATCAACCAGGCTGTTGCTGCTGGCTGCACGCAAACCAACGTACGAGCCACAGCCCGGCTGATCCGGAACTGACTTTAGGTGCTTGTCCAGTGCCAGCTTGAAGACTGCCAGGGGTCTGTTGGTAATCCCCCTTATGTGTGCTGGGAGGCAGTTGAACAGTCTCGGGCCCCTGACACTTATTGTATGGTCTCTTAACGTGCTAGTGACACCCCTGCTTTTCATTGGGGGGATGGTGCATCGTCTGCCAAGTCTTTTGCTTTCGTAGTGAGTGATTCTCGTGTGCAAGTTCGTACTAGTCCCTCTAGGATTTTCCAGGTGTATATAATCATGTATCTCTCCCTCCTGCGTTCCAGGAATACAGGTTTAGGAACCTCAAGCGCTCCCAATAATTGAGGTGTTTTATCTCCATTATGCGCGCCGTGAAAGTTCTCTGTACATTTTCTAGGTCGGCAATTTCACCTGCCTTGAAAGGTGCTGTTAGTGTGCAGCAATATTCCAGCCTAGATAGAACAAGTGACCTGAAGAGTGTCATCATGGGCTTGGCCTCCCTAGTTTTGAAGGTTCTCATTATCCATCCTGTCATTTTTCTAGCAGATGCGATTGATACAATGTTATGGTCCTTGAAGGTGAGATCCTCCGACATGATCACTCCCAGGTCTTTGACGTTGGTGTTTCGCTCTATTTTGTGGCCAGAATTTGTTTTGTACTCTGATGAAGATTTAATTTCCTCATGTTTACCATATCTGAGTAATTGAAATTTCTCCTCGTTGAACTTCATATTGTTTTCTGCAGCCCACTGAAAGATTTGGTTGATGTCCGCCTGGAGCTTTGCAGTGTCTGCAATGGAAGACACTGTCATGCAGATTCGGGTGTCATCTGCAAAGGAAGACACGGTGCTGTGGCTGACATCCTTGTCTATGTCGGATATGAGGATGAGGAACAAGATGGGAGCGAGTACTGTGCCTTGTGGAACAGAGCTTTTCAACCGTAGCTGCCTGGGACTTTACTCTGTTGACGACTACTCTCTGTGTTCTGTTAGTGAGGAAATTATAGATCCATCGACCGACTTTTCCTGTTATTCCTTTAGCACGCATTTTGTGCGCTATTACGCCATGGTAAACACTTGTCGAAGGCTTTTGCAAAGTCTGTATATATTACATCTGCATTCTTTTTGTCTTCTAGTGCATTTAGGACCTTGTCGTAGTGATCCAATAGTTGAAAACAGACAAGAGCGACCTGTTCTAAACCCATGTTGCCCTGGGTTGTGTAATTTGATGGGTTTCTAGATGGGTGGTGATCTTGCTTCTTAGGACCCTTTCAAAGATTTTTATGATATGGGATTTTTAGTGCTATTGGTCTGTAGTTCTTTGCTGTTGCTTTACTGCCCCCTTTGTAGAGTGGGGCTATGTCTGTTGTTTTTAGTAACTGTGGGACGAACCCCGTTCCATGCTCCCTCTCCATAGGATGGAAAAGGCTCGTGATGGGGGCTTCTTGCAGTTCTTGATGAACACAGAGTTCCATGAGTCTGGCCCTGGGGCAGAGTGCATGGGCATGTCATTTATCGCCTGTTCGAAGTCACTTGGCGTTAGGATAACATCGGATAGGCTTGTGTTCATCAAATTTTGTGGCTCTCTCATAAAAAATTCATTTTGATCTTCGACTCTCAGTCTGGTTAGGGCTTGCTAAAAACTGAGTCATATTGGGACTTGATAGTTCACTCATTTCCTTGCTGTCATCCTGTAGGACCCATCTTGTTTAAGTAGGGGCCCAATACGGGACGTTGTTCTCGATTTTGATTTGGCATAGGAGAAGAAATACTTTGGGTTTTTCGATTTCATTTATGGCTTTTAGTTCTTCCCGCGATTCCTGACTCCAAAAGGGATTCTTTAGCTTAAGTTCGATGCTTGCTATTTCTCTGACCAGTGTCTCCCTACGCATTTCAGATATATTGACCTCTTTTAGCCGCTCTGTTATTCTTTTCCGTCGCCTGTAAAGGGAGCGCCTGTCTCTTTCTGTTTTACATCTACTCCTCCTTTTTCTTAGAGGAATAAGCCTTGTGCATACATCGAGTGCCACCGAGTTAATCTGTTCTAGGCATAAGTTGGGGTCTGTGCTGCTTAGTATATCTTCCCAGCTTATATCGGTTAGGACTTGGTTTACTTGGTCCCACTTTATGTTTTGTTATTGAAGTTGAAATTGGTGAATGCTCCCTCGTGACTAATCTCATTATGTCGGTCTGGGGCTCCGCGCATACATGACTGAACCTCAATTATGTTGTGATCTGAGTATATTGTTTTTGATATGGTAACATTTCTTATCAGATCATCATTGTTAGTGAAGATGAGGTCTAGTGTATTCTCCAGTCTAGTAGGCTCTATTATTTGCTGGTTTAAATTGAATTTTGTGCAGAGATTTAAAAGCTCGCGTGAGTGTGAGTTTTTCATCAGAGCTGCCTCCTGGTGTTATTACTGCAACAATATTATTTGCTATATTCCTCCATTTTAGGTGCCTTAAGTTTAAATCCCCCAGAGCAAGATGTTTGGTGCAGGAACTGGAAGGTTTTCCAGACAGTGGTCAATTTTTAACAGCTGTTCCTAGAATTGCTGGGATGTTGCATCCGGAGGCTTGTAGACTACCACAATGACTAGGTTTTGGTTCTCGACCTTTACTGCTAAAAACTTCCACTACATCATTTGAGGCATTTACAGTTCTGTGCAAACAAGTGACTCTTTCAATGTACAGGCCAACCCCCCCCTTTTGCCTGTTCACTCTGTCACATCTGTATAGGTTGTAACCTGGGATCCATATTTCGTTGTCCAAGTGATCCTTTATGTGGGTCTCAGTGAAAGCCGCGAACATTGCCTTTGCCTCTGCAAGCAGTCCACGGATGAAAGGTATTTTGTTGTTTGTTGCTGGCTTTAGACCCTGTATATTTGCAAAGAAGAATGTTATTGGACTGTGGTATTGTTGGTACTGGGGGGGGATTTTTTTTTCCGGCATTAGTATCTGTATCTGTTGGTTTGGAGTGGAGGCCATCGACTGTGGTTCCACTCCAGGAATGACTGGATTTGGTGTAACGATTTCTGCCATTTCCTGCCAGTTTTTTTTCCTTCCTGGCACTAAAAAACCTCTCCTTCTTGAGTGGCTGTGGCTACCCAGGTTTTCCCATGGCCTGGATGTTTTGTATTTTTTGTCCCCTTTAGATGGTATGCCTGGCAATTTAAGTTATAGCACAGTCTTTCCTGTATGAAGGGGTACACAGTTCAGGGTGGAAAAGCATTAGGAAGGGAGTTTGCATTTTCCATGTTGTATTGGGTATGGCATTTTCTAGGGTGGTCATAGTGCACGTCCCATCGTTTTTCCAGATTTCCCATGCCAACAGATAACCGAGTGCATAGTATGTGCACAGGCTGGTTTCCGTTGCCTTGGGTTTCTGTGACTGTATTCCCTGTTGGGCATGTTTCCCTGTCTTATCTTCTATCCTCCCTCTAGCACCAAACAATGGAGCTCCCACCAGTTGTTTTTGGTTATATATCTCACTATTGCTAGTGGAGTCCTCTTGTTTGCTATTTCCTGCGGTATTTCTAGTTTGCAATATTGGTTTTATCTATCTTTGACTACACTTGTTTCCATATATGGCTCATGTCCCCTATGAGGTCATTTATATGTATTCCTTCTGCATATAATTCCCGACTACTGGAACCAAATCTCCAGCTTCACCATTACCGTCTCCCAGGACAGCATCTCCAGCTTCCCATTACTGTCTCCCAGGACAGCATCTCCAGCTTCAACCATTACTGTCTCCCGGACAGCCACCTCCAGCTTCACATTTACTGTCTCCAGGACAGGCCACTATCAGCCCACCATTTACTGACTACCAGGGACATCATCCTACAGCCTTTACAGTTTCTGACTACATGGCAGTATCAAATGGGCAAGTACCATTCAGCCCCAGACTTTTCATGTTCCCATCTGTGGTAGAAAGCTTCCAGGTTTTCTATGAAAGCAGCTTTGATGTTGACCTCTTTTAATACCCTTGTGATTTTAGTCCACAGATTTTATTCATTTGTGCATACCCAAAAACACTTCCCTGTTTTAATACTGCTTGTAGCTAGTTCTTGGATATCTGCCACAAGGGGCGATGACACCAATTTCCACAAAAATGACATTGTTATGCATGTGGAAGCCCGTTTGTTTGACTTGGTCCACAGACTACACACAGCTTCGATTAAATGATTTGAATGGTTGATTGACTGCAATTTTCTAGCAACCTCTTGAAAATTCTATTAATAACCTGCTAGGTAGTGCACGAAACCGTTTGAAACCAGTCCAGGGTTCGGACCAGTTAGTGTTGTTGTTATAAGTTCTTGTAGACGTGTCTCAGCACTATATAGTTAGTGTTGTTGTTTAGTTCTTTTGTAGACCGTGTCTCAGCACTATATAGTTAGTGTTGTTTGTTATAAGTTTTGTAGACGTGTCTCAGCACTATATAGTTAGTGGTGTGTTATAAGTTCTTGTAGAAGTTGTCTCTGCACTATTATTGTTAGTGTTGTTGTTATAAGTTCTTGTAGATCGTGTTCTCAGCCACTATATAGTTAGTATGTTGTTGTTATAAGTTCTTCGTAGACGTGTCTCAAGCACTATATAAGTTAGTGTTGTTGTTATAAGTTCTTGTAGACGTGTCTCAGCACTATATAGTTAGTGTTGTTGTTATAAGTTCTTGTAGACGTGTCTCAGCACTATATAGTTAGTGTTGTTGTTATAAGTTCTTGTAGACGTGTCTCAGCACTATATAGTTAGTGTTTTTGTTATAAGTTATTGATAGACGTTATGTTCGCACTATATTAGTTTAGTGTTGTTGTTATAGTTCTTGTAGACGTGTCTCAGCACTTATAGTTAGTGTTGTTGTTATAAGTTCTGTAGATCGTGTCTCAGCACTATATAGTTGTGTCTGTTGTTATAAGTTTGTTAGACGTGTTCCTCACCACCCTATATAAAGAGGACAGTCTTTCACTTGTTAAGTAATGTTTTAATTATATTTTGTTATACAAGGCAAAATGGAATGTTTTCCCTGCAGGAATACATTTGCAAATTATTCATTATTACATGAAGGAGGCAGTGAGGGAAGGGCCTCCAAGATGACAATATTTGCAGTGAAAAAAAAATGTAAATGCAATTGTAATATGAACAAGGCAGATGGTTGAGAGGGAATGACCAAGACTTAACATAAGAACTTTCTGCACATCTAGTCAATGAAATGGATGAAATTTTGAACATGAGTCAGCATGAGAATAAAGGTTGTTGTAATGTTATGTGGAAGATCTTTTAAAAATCTGGTAACACTGTCAGGATAACCAGGGAGAGAAGAACATGTATGTGATATCCTGGTAACACTGTCAGGATAACCAGCAGAGAAGAAGATTGATGTGGACATATCCTGGTAACACTGACAGGATAACAGGCAGAAGAAGAAGTATTTATGTGACATATGACAAGTTTATCAAGAGTGTAGAGGTTAGAGAGATGAACAGATTGGAAGATAAGTACAGAATGGATACTGTTTTACCCATTAGTGGCTGTTTAGTGAACAATTCAAATGTTGTACTGCCAGAGCAGCAAATGAAAGCTTCACCAATTTTGACTGATGTAGCAGTTCAAACAAGTTTCTCCTAGCTGGTCTATATTTATCTTTACTTACTTTCAATGGACATTAGTCAGATACTATTTAGGTCAATGTGTAATTTACACTACAATGGTCATGAACAATAAATTCTAAGGAGTAGACACATTAATGGAGAATTTTCCACTATAAATTTCAAAACATTACTAATAATTCAAATGTTTTTTAAGATTATTTCTTGAATTTTGAACTCTTAAGGATTTTTACCACCAGCATCTTAGACTTGAAATCCTGTCTGCATTAATACACCACAATATATGATGTCTTAATTTTCAGTCATTTTATCTTCGACCCTTAGTTAGGAATCAACTTAGTCTGTTTCAAGATAAGGTTTTATTGGGATTTTTAACTCAAGGGTTCGAAGATATAAATGACTATCTTGCAAGAATGCAGTGTGTCTTGTCAGAACTGTAGTTGTGTCTTGAAAGACTGTAGTGTGTCTTGTAAGACTGTAGTCTGTCTGAAAGACTGTATGTAGTGTGTACTTGTAGACTGTAGTGTGTCTTGAAAGACTGTAGCACACAAAACCCCCCCCCCCCCCCCCCCCCCCCCCCCCCCCCCCCCCCCCCCTGTGTCTTGTAAGACTACAGTGGTGTCTTGTAAGGGACTGTGTGTGTCTTTGAAAGACTGTAGTGTGTCTGCAAGAACTTTAATGTGTTTGTAAGACTGTAGTGTGTCTTGCAGACTGTAATGTGTCTTGTAAGACTGTTAGTGTGTTCTTGTAAGACTGTGAGTGTGTCGTAGGACTGTAATGTGTCTTGGTTAAGACTGTAGTGTGTCTTGACAAGACTGGTTTATGTGTCTTGTACGGACTGTAGTGTGTTTTGAAAGACTGTAGGTTGTCTTGTACGACTGGTAGTGTGTCTTGTAGACTTGTAGTGGTCTTGTATGACTGTAGTGTGTCTTGTATGACTGTAGTGTGGTCTTGTAAGACTGTTAGAGTGTCTGGCTAGATGTGTGTGTTTTGTATGACTGTTACTAGTGTCTTGTAAGATGTAGTGGTGTCTGTAAGACTGTTGTGTGTTGGTAAGACTGTGGTGTCTTGCAAGACTGTAGTGTGGTCCTTGTATGTAAGATGTTGTGTGTCTTGTAAGTAAACAGTTTTTTGTCTTGTAAGACTGTAGAGTGTCTTGCAAGACAGTTGTGTCTTGTACAGACTGTAGTGTGTCTTCTAAGACTGTAGTGTGTCTTGTAAGACTGTAGTTGAGGTCTTGCAAGACTGTAATGTGTCTTGTAAGACTGTAGCTAGTGTCTTGTAAGACTGTAGATGTGTCTTTGTAAGGACTGTAGTGTGTCTTGTAAGACTGTAGTGTGTTTGTAAGACTGTAGTGTGTCTTGTAAGATACAGTTTGTCTTGTAAGACTGTTAGAGTGTCTGCAAGACCGTAGTGTCTTGTAAGACTGTTAGTGTGTCTTCTAAGATGTAGTGTGTCTTGTAAGGACTGTAGTGTGTCTGCAGGACTGTAATGTGTCTGTAAGGACTGTAGTTGTTCTTGTAAGACTGTTAGTGTGTCTTGTAAGACTGTTAGGTGTTTTGAAGAACGGTAGTGTGTCTTGCAAGACTGTAATGTGTCTTCGTAAGGACTGTAGTGTGTCTTGTAAGACTGTTAGTTGTGTCTTGTAAAGACTGTAGTGTGTCTTGTAAGACTGTAGAGTGTCTTGCGAGACTAGTGTGTATTGTAAGACTGTACTGTGTCTTGTAAGACGGAAGGTGTGTCTTGTAAGACTGTAGTGTGTCTTGTAAGGACTACAGAATTTGTCTTGTAAGACTGTGAGTGTCTTGCAAGACAGTCGTGTCTTGTAAGGACTGTAGTGTGTCTTCTAAGATTTAGTGTGTCTTGTAAGACTAGACTGCGTCTTGTGAGGACTACAGAGTGTCTTGAAAGAACTGTTGTGTGCTTGTAATAAGACTGTAGTGTGTCTTTGTAAGACTGTAGTGTGTCTGCAAGACTGTAATGTGTCTTGTAAGAACTGTAGTGTGTATTGTTAAGACTGTCCAGTGTGTCTTGTAAGATTGTAGTGTGTCTTGTAAGACTGTAGTGTGTCTTCTTGTAAGACTGTAGTGTGTCTTGTAAGACGTAGATGTGTCTTGCAAGGACTGTAATGTGTCTTGTAAGACTGTAGTGTGTCTTGTGAAGACTGTAGTGTGTCTTGTAAGACTACAGTTTGTCTTGTAGACTGTAGACGTGTCTTGCAAGGACTTTAGTGTCTTGTAAGACTGTAGTGTGTCTTGTAAGGACTGTAGTGTGTCTTGTAAAGACTGTTAGTGTGTCTTGTAAGACTGTAGTGTGTCTTGTAAGACTGTAGTGTGTCTTGTAAGACTTGACAGGTGTCTTGTAAGGACTGTAGCTGTGTCTTGTAAGACTACAGTTTGTCTACTTGATACAAGACTGGTAGAGTGCTCTCTGCTCCAGATGTAGTGTCTTCTAAGACTGTAGTGGTGTCTTTGTAGACTAGACTGTGTCTTTGAGACTACAGAGTAAGTCTTGTAAGACTGTAGTGTGCCTTGTAAGACTGTAGTGTGTCTTGTAAGACTACAGTGAAGAAGTTCTAGTAAGACTGTAGTGTGTCTTGAAAGACTGCTTTGTGTCAACGTCTGTAAGGACTAGACTATGTCTTGTAAGACTGTAGTTTGTCTTGTAAGACTGTAGTAAGTCTTGTAAGACTTTACTGTGCCTTGTAAGACTGTAGTGTGTCTTGTAAGACCAGGCAGTGTCTTGAAAGACTGTAGTGTGTCCTTGTATAGATACTGTGTGTCTTGTAGGACTGCAGCAGTGTGTTTGTAAGACTGTAATGTGTCTTGCAAGACTGTAGTGTGTCTTGTAAGACTGTAGTGTGTTTTATAAGACTGTCCTGTGTCTTGTAAGACTGTAGTGAGTCTTGTAAGACTGTAGTGTGTTTTATAAGACTGTCGTGTGTCTCGTAAGACAGTAGTGTGTCTTGTAATACTGTAGTGTGTCTTGTAAGACTGCAGTGTGTCTTGTAAGACTACAGTGTGTCTTGTAATACTGTAGTTGTTGTCTTGTAAGACTTGTAGTGTGTCTTGTAAGACTTACAGGTGTGTCTTGGTAAGCCTGTATTGTGTATCTTGTAGACTGTAGTCAGTCTTGTAGACTAGACTCTGTCGTGTAAGAATGGAGTGTGTCTTGTAAGACTGTATATTCATGTAAAACTGTAGTGTGTCTGTAAGACTGTAGTGTGTTTTGTAAGGACTGTAGTGTCGTCTTGTAAGTGTGTTTTAGTATGTCTCTTGTAAGAGTGTAGTGTGTCTTGTTTAGGACTACAGTGTTGTGTGTTGTCTTGTAATACTTTAATGTGTCTTGTAGACTGTGGTGTGTCTTGTAAGACTTGTACTGTGTTTGTAAGACTGTAGTGTATATTGTAAGACTGAGTGTGTCTTTAAGACTGTAGTGTGTCTGTAAGACTGAAGGTGTTTCTGCAAGAATCAGAGTGTCTTGTAAGACTGTACTGTATGCCTTGTAAGACTACAGTGTGTCTTGTAAGACTATAGTTTGTCTTGAAAGACTGTAGTGTGTCTTGTAAGACTGCAGTGTGTCTTGTAAGACTGTAGTGTGTCTTGTAAGACTGTAGGGTGTTTTGAAACACTGTAGTGTGTCTTTTAAGACTGTAGTGTGTCTTGTAAGACTGTAGTGTGTCTTGTAAGACTAGAGTGTGTCTTGTAAGACTGCAGTGAGACTTGTAAGACTGTAGAGTGTCTTGTAAAACTACAGTGTGTCTTGTAAGACTGCAGTGAGGCTTGTAATACTGTAGAGTGTCTTGTAATACTGTAGAGTGTCTTGTAATACTGTAGTGTGTCTTGTAAGACTGTAGTGTGCCTTGTAAGACTGTAGTGTGTCTTTTAAGACTACAGTGTGTCTAGTAAGACTGTAGTGTGTCTTGTAAGTCTAGACTGTTTCTTGTAAGACTGTAGTGTTTTTTGTAAGACTAGACTGTGTCTTGTAAGACTGTAGTGTGTCTTGTAAAACTAGACTGTGTATTGTGAGACTGTAGTGTGTCTTGTAGCACTGTAGGGTGTTTTGTAAGACTGTAGTGTGTCTTGTAAGACTGTAGTGTGTCTTGTAAGACTGTAGTGTGTCTTGTAAGACTGTAATGTGTCTTGTAAGGCTGTAGTGTGTCTTGTAAGACTAGACTGTGTCTTGTAAGACTGTAGTGTGTCTTGTAAGACTAGACTGTGTCTTGTAAGACTGTAGTGTGTCTTGTAAGACTCTAGTGTGTCTTTTAAGTCTGCAGTGTGTCTTCTAAGACTGTAGTGTGTCTTGTAAGACTGTAGTGTGTCTTGTAAGACTACAGTGTGTCTTGCAAGACTACAGTGTGTTTTGTAAGACTGTAGTGTGTCTTGTAAGACTGTAGTGTGTCTTGTAAGACTGTCGTGTGTCTTGTAAGACTGTAGTGTGTTTTGTAAGACTGTCGTGTGTCTTGTAAGAGTGTAGTGTGTCTTGTAAGACTACAGTGTGTCTTGTAAGACTAGAGTGTGTTTTGTAAGACTGTAGTGTGTTTTGTAAGACTTTAGATGTGTTGTAAGGACTTACAGTGTGTCTTGTAAGACTGTAATGTGTTTTGTAAGACTGTCGTGTGTCTTGTAAGACTGTAGTGTGTCTTGTAAGACTGTAGTGTGTTTTGTAAGACTGTGTGTGTCTTGTAAGACTGTAGTGTGTCTTGTAAGACTGTAGTGCTCATTAAGACGGTAGTGTGTTTTGTAAGACTGTAGTGTGTTTTGTAAGACTGTAGTGTGTCTTGTAAGACTGTAGTGTGTCTTGTAAGACTGTAGTGTGTTTTGTAAGACTGTAGTGTGTCTTGTAAGACTGTAGTGTGTTTTGTAAGACTACAGTGTGTCTAGTAAGACTGTAGTGTGTCTTGTAAGACTGTAGTGTGTCTTGTAAGACTACAGTGTGTCTTGTAAGACTGTAGTCTGTTATATAAGACTGTCGTGTGTCTTGTAAGACTGAAGTGTGTCTTGTAAGACTACAGTGTGTCTTGTAAGACTGTAGTGTGTCTTGTAAGACTGTAGTGTGTCTTGTAAGACTAGACTCTGTCTTGTAAGACTAAACTCTGTCTTGTAAGACTGTAGTGTGTCTTGTAAGACTGTAGTGTGTCTTTTAAGACTGTAGTGTGTCTTTTAAGACTGTAGTGTGTCTTGTAAGACTGTAGTGTGTCTTATAAGACTACAGTGTGACTTGTAAGACTGTAGTGTGTCTTGTAAGGCTAACAGTGTGTCTTGTAAGATTGTAGTGTGTTTTGTAAGACTGTAGTGTGTTTTGTAAGACTGTAGTGTGTCTTGTAAGACTACAGTGTGTCTTGTAAGCCTGTAGTGTATCTTGTAAGACTGTAGTGAGTCTTGTAAGAGTAGACTCTGTCGTGTAAGACTGTAGTGTGTCTTGTAAGACTGTAGTGTGTCTTGTAAAACTGTAGTATGTCTTGTAAGACTGTAGTGTGTCTTGTAAGACTGCAGTGTGTCTTGTTATACTACAGTGTGTCTTGCAAGACTGCAGTGCGTCTTGTAAGACTGTAGTGTTTATCGTAAGACTGTAGTGTGTCTTGTAAGACTGTAGTGTGTCTTGTTAGACTGTAGTTTGTCTTGCAAGAATACAGCGTGTCTTGTAAGACTGTAGAGTGCCTTGTACGACTAGAGTGTGTCTTTTAAGACTGTAGTGTGTTTTGTAAGACTGTAGTGTGTCTTGTAAGACTGTAGTGTGTCTAGTAAGACTGTAGTGTGCTTGTAAGACTGTAGTTTGTCTTGTAAAACTGTAGTGCGTCTTGTAAGACTGTAGTGTTTATTGTAAGACTGTAGTGTGTTTGTAAGACTGTAGTGTGTCTTGTGAGACTGTAGTGTGTCTTGCAAGAATACAGGGTGTCTTGAAAGACTGTAGAGTGCCTTGTACGACTAGAGTGTGTCTTTTAAGACTGTAGTGTGTTTTGTAAGACTGTAGTGTGTCTTGTAAGCTGTAGTTATGTTCTTGTCAAGACCTGTAGTATGTCTTGTTGTAAAGACTGTAGTGTGTTTAGTTAAGGACTCTGTCTTAGTGTGTCTGTAAGACTGTAGTATGTCTTGTAAGACTGTAGTATGTCTTGTAAGACTGTAGTGTATCTTGCAACACTGTAGTGTGTTTTGTAAGACTGTAGTGTGTCTCGTAAGACTGTAGTATGTCTTGTAAGACTGTAGTATGTCTTGTAAGACTGTAGTGTGTCTTGTAAGACTTAGTGATCTTTAAGATGTAGTGTGTCTTGTAAGACTGTAGTGGTCTTGTAAGACTGTAATGTGTCTTGTAAGACTGCCAGAGCATCTTGTAAGACTGTTAGTGTTGTCTTGGAAGCTGTAGTGTGGCTTGTAAGCTGTATGGTCTTGGAAGACTTTAGTGTGTTCTTTGATAGACTTGTAGTGTGTCTTGAAAAGACTGTAGGAGTGTCTTGTAAGATAATGTGTGTTGTATGACTGTAGTGTGGTCTGGCAAGACAAAGACTGTGTTTTTCTTCGACTGAAGTGTGTCTTGTTAAGACTTTGTGTGTTTGTAAGACTGTACTGTGTTCTTGTAAAGACTACAGTGTGTATTGTAAGGGACTGTAGTGTGTCTTGTATGACTGTAGTGTGTCTATTAAGACTGTAGGTGTGTCCTGTAAGACTGTTAGGTGACTTTTCAATACTAGATGTGTTTGTAAGACTCTAGTGTGTCTTGTAAGTGACTGTAGTGTGTTTTGAAAGACTGTAGTGTGTCTTGTAAGATGTAGTGTGTCTTGTAAGACTGTAGTGTGTCTTGTAAGACTAGTAGTTTTAGTGTGTCTTGTAAGACTGTAGTGTGTCTTGTAAGACTGGAGAGTGTCTTGCAAGAACTGTAGTGTGTTTTGTAGACTGTACTGTGTCTTGTAAGACTTGTGTGTGTCTTGTAAGACTGTAGTGTGTCTTGGTAAGACTGTAGATAGTGTCTTGCAAGACTGTTAGTGTGTCTTGTAAGACTGTTCTTAGTGTGTCTTGTTAAGACTCAGTTTGTCTTTTAAGACTGTAGAGTGTCTTGCAAGACAGTAGTGCTTGTAAGACTGTAGTGTGTTCTTCTAAGACTGTAGGTGTGTCTTGTAAGACTGTGTGTGTCTTTGCAAGATGTATTGTGTCTTGTAAGACTGTAGTGTGTCTTGTAAGACTGTAGTGTGTTTGTAAGACTGTAGTGTGTCTTGTAAGGGACTGTAGTGTTGTCTTGTAAGACTGTAGTGTGTCTTGTAAAGGACTTTACAGTTTGTCTTGTAAGACTGTTAGAGTGTCTGCAAGGACTGTAGTGTCTTTGTAAGAACTGTAGTGTGTTCTTCATAAATGGACTGTAAGTGTGTTTGAAGACTGTAGTGTGTCTTTGCAAGACTGTAATGTGTCTTGTAAGACTGTAGTGTGTCTTGTAGCTGTAGTGTGTCTTGTAAGGCTGTAGTGTGGTCTTGTAAGACTGGTAGTGTGTCTTTGCAAGACTGTAATGTGTCTTGAAGACTGTAGTGTGTCTTGTAAGACTGTAGTGTCGTCCTTGTAAGACTGTAGTGTGGTCCTTGTAAGACTGTAGAGTTTCTTGCAAGACTAGTGTGTACTTGTAGGACTTGTACTGTTTCTTGTAAGACTGAAGTGTGTCTTGTAGACTGTAGTGTGTCTTGTTAAGATACAGTTTGTCTTGTAAGACTGTAGAGTGTCTTGCAAGACCGTAGTTGTCTTTGTAAGACTGTAGTGTGTCTTCTAAGACTTGTAGTGTTGTATTGTAAGACTAGACTGCGTCTTGTGAGACTAAGAGTGTCTTGAAGACTGTAGTGTGCCTTGTAAGACTGCGTGTGTCTTGTAATGACTGTAGTGTGTTTGCAAGACTGTAATGTGTCTGTAAGGGGACTGTAGTGTTGTCTTGTAAGACTGTAGTTGTGTCTTGTTAAGGACTGTAAGTGTGTCTGTAAGGACTGTAGTGTGTCTTGTAAGACTGTAGTGTGTCTTGTAAACTGTTGTGTGTCTTGCAAGACTGTAATGTGTTTGTAAGACTGTAGTGTGTCTTGTAAGAACTGTAGTGTGTCATTGTAAGACTACAGTTTGTCTTGTAGACTGTAGAGGTCTTGCAAGACTGTAGTGTCTGTAAGACTGTAGTGTGTTTGTAGACTGTAGTGTGTCTTGTAAGCTGTAGTTTGTCTTGTAAGACTGTTGTGTGTCTTGTAAGACTGTAGTGTGTCTAGTAAAGGGAATAGACAGTGTCTTGCACCAAGACTGTATAGTGTGTTTGTAAGGACTACGTTTGTCTTGTAAGATCTTGTAGAGGTCTTGCCAAGACTGTAGTGTCTTCTAAGACTGTTAGTGTGTCTTGTAAGACTAGGACTGTGTCTTCTGAGGACTACAGAGTGTCTTGTAAGACTTGTGTGCCTTGTAAGATTTAGTGTGTCTTGTAAAGACTACAGTGTGTCTAGTAAGACTGTAGAGTGTCTTGAAAGACTGTATTGTGTCTTGTAAGACTGGACTTGTCTTGTAAGATGTAGTTGTCATGTAAGACTGTAGTAAGTCTTGTATAAGACTTTTACTGTGCATTGTTTAAGGAGACTGTAGTGTGTCTTGTAAGACCAGGCAGTGTCTTGAAAGTCTGTAGTGAGTCTGTAAGATTACAGTGTGTCTTGTTAGACTTAAGTGTGTCTTGTAGACTGTATGTGTCTTTCAAGACTGTAGTGTGTTCTTGTAAGACTTACGTGTGTTTTATAAAGCTGTCTGTGTCTTGTAAGACTGTAGTGAGTCTTGTAAGACTGTAGTGTGTTTTATAAGACTGTACGTGTTGTGTCTCGTAAGGACAAGTAGTGTGTATTTGTAATACTGTAGTGTGACTTGTAAGACTGCAGGTGTGTCTTGTAAGACTACAGTGTGTCTTGTAATACTGTCATGCGTGTGTCTTGTAAGGACTGAAGTGTGTCTGGTAAGTCTACAGTGTGTACCTTGTAAGCCTGTAGTGTATCTTGTAAGACTGTAGTCAGTCTTGTAGGACTTGACTCTGTCGTGTAAGAATGGAGTGTTGTCTTGAAGACTGTATTTCATGAAAACTGGAGTGTGTCTGTAAGACTGTAGTGTGTTTTGTAAGACTGTAGTGTGTCTTTGTAAGTGTGTTAGCGTCTCTGTAAGAGTGTAGTGTGTCTTGTTAGACTACCGTGTGTTGGTAATACTATAATGTGTCTTGTTAAAGACTGTGGTGTGTCTTGTAAGACTGTACTGTGTCTTGTAAGGACTGTTAGTGTTTATTGTAAGACTGTAGTTGTGTCTTTTAAGACTGTAGTGTGTCTTGTAAAGACTGTAGTGTGTATTGCCCAAGAATACAGCAGTGTCTTGTAAGACTGTACTGGTGCCTTGTAAGACTACCAGGTGTGTCTTGTAAGAGACTATAGTATGTCTTGAAAGACTGTAGTGGTCTTGTAAGATGCAGTGTGTCTTGTAAGACTGTAGTGTGTCTTGTAAGACTGTAGGGTGTTTTGAAACACTGTAGTGTGTCTTTTAAGACTGTAGTGTGTCTTGTAAGACTGTAGTGTGTCTTGTAAGACTAGAGTGTGTCTTGTAAGACTTGCTCAGTGAGGCTTGTTTTAGACCTGTTAGAGTGTCTTGTAAAACTACAGTGTGTCTTGTAAGACTGCAGTGAGGCTTGTAATACTGTAGAGTGTCTTGTAATACTGTAGAGTGTCTTGTAATACTGTAGTGTGTCTGTAAGACTGTAGTGTGCCTTTTGTTAAGACTGTAGTGTGGTCTTTTAAGACTACAGTGTGTTAGTAAGACTGTAGTTGGTTCTTGTAAGTCTAGACTGTTTCTTGTTAGGACTTGTTGTGTTTTAGTAAGGACTAGACTGTGTTTGAAGGAATGTAGTGTGTCTTGTAAAAACTAGACTGTGTATGTGAGATGTATGTGTGTCTTGTAGCACTGTACGGGTGTTTTGTAAGACTGTAGTGTGTCTTGTAAGACTGTACTAAGTAGTGTCTTGTAAGACGTAGTGTGTCTTGTAAAAGACTGTAATGTGTCTTGTAAGGCTTGTAGTGTTTCTTGTAAGACTAGACTGTGTCTGTAAGGTCTGTAGTGTGTCTTGTAAGACTAGGACTGAGTTTGTAAGACTGTGAGGTGTCTTTGTAAGACTCTAGTGTGGTCTTTTAAGTCTGCTGTGTGTCTTCTAATAATGTAGTGTGTCTTGTAAGACTGTAGTGTGTCTATAAGACTACAGTGGACTTGTAAGACTGTAGGTGTCTTGTAAGGTACAGTGTGTCTTGTAAATTTTAGTGTGTTTTGTAAGATGTAGTTGTTTTGTAAGACTGTAGTGTTTTGTAAAACTACGTGTGTCTTGAAAAACCGTAGTGTATCTTTTAAAACTGTAGTGAGTCTTGTAAGACTAGACTCTGTTGTGAAGATGTAGTGTGTCTTGTAAACTGTAGTGTGTTTGTAAAACTGTAGTATGTTTGTAAGGGGCTGTGTGTGTTTGTAAGACTGCAGTGTGTCTTGTTTACTACAGTGTGTCTTGCAAGGGCTGCAGTGGTCTTGTAAGACCCGTAGTGTTTATCGTAAGGACTGTAGTAGTGTCTTGTAAGACTGTAGTGTGTCTTGTTAGACTGTAGTTTGTTGCAGAATACAGGTGTTTGTAAGACCCTTTAGGTGCTTGTAAGACTGAGTGTGTCTTTTAAGACTGTAGTTGTTTTGTAAAACTGTTAGTGTGTCTTGTAAGACTGTAGGTTTTTCTGTAAAAACTGTGTGTGTTTTTAAGACTGTAGTGTTTTCTTGTAAAATGTAGTGCTTTGTAAGATGCAGTGTTTTTGTAAGACTGTAGTGTGTTGGTATGGACTGTAGTGTGTCTATTAAGATGCTAGGTGTCTGTTAAGACTGTTAGCGTGTCTTTTAATACTAGGACTGTGTCTTGTAAGACTTCTAGTGTGTCTTGTAAGACTGTAGTGTGTCTTTAAAAAAAATTGCAGTGTGTCTTGTAGGACTGTAGTGCTGTCTTGCAGACTTAACAGTGTGTCTTGTAAGACTGCTAGTGTGGCTTGTAAGACTGTAGTGTGTCTTGTGTACAAAGACTGTAGGTGTCTTGTAAGACTGTAGTATGTCTTGTAAGACTGTAGTGTGTCTTGTAAGACTGTAGTGTGTCTTGTAAGACTGTAATGTGTCTTGTAAGGCTGTAGTGTGTCTTGTAAGACTAGACTCTGTCTTGTAAGACTGTAGTGTGTCTTGTAAGACTAGACTGTGTCTTGTAAGACTGTAGTGTGCCTTGTAAGACTCTAGTGTGTCTTTTAAGTCTGCAGTGTGTCTTGTTAGACTACAGTGTGTCTTGTAAGACTGTAGTTTGTCCTGTAAGACTGTAGCGTGTCTTTTAATACTAGACTGTGTCTTGTAAGACTCTAGTGTGTCTTGTAAGACTGTAGTGTGTCTTGAAAAAATGCAGTGTGTCTTGTAGGACTGTAGTGTGTCTTGCAAGACTACAGTGTGTCTTGTAAGACTGTAGTGTGTCTTCTAAGACTGTAGTGTGTCTTTTAAGACTAGACTGTGTCTTGTGAGACTACAGAGTGTCTTGTAAGACTGTAGTGTGCCTTGTAAGCCTGCAGTGTGTCTTGTAAGACTGTAGTGTGTCTTGTAATACTACAGTGTGTTCTGTAAGACTTCAGTGTGTTTCGTGAGACTGTAGTGTGTCTTGCAAGACTGTAGTGTGTCTTGTAAGACTGTAGTGTGCCTTGTAAGACTGCAGTGTGTCTTGTAAGACTGTAGTGTGTCTTGTAAGACTACAGTGTGTTCTGTAAGACTTCAGTGTGTTTCGTAAGACTGTAGTGTGTCTTGTAAGACCACAGTGTGTCTTGTAAGACTGTAGTGCGTCTTGTAAGGCTGCAGTATGTCTTGTTATACTGTAGTGTGTCTTGTTATACTGTAGTGTGTCTTGTAAGACTGTAGTGTGTCTTGTTATACTGTAGTGTGTCTTGTAAGACTGTAGTGTGTCTTGTAAGGCTGTAGTGTGCCTTGTAAGACTGTAGTGTGTCTTGTAAAACTGTAGTGTGTCTTGTAAGACTGTAGTGTGTCTTGTAAGACTGTAGTGTGTTTTGTAAGACTGTAGTGTGTCTCGTAAGACAGTAGTGTGTCTTGTAATACTGTAGTGTGTCTTGTAAGACTGTAGTGTGTCTTGTAAGACTTCAGTGCGTCTTGTAAGACTGTAATGTATCTTGCAAGACTGTAGTGTTTCTTGTAAGACAGTAGTGTGTTTTGTAAGACTGTAGTGTGTCTTGTAAGAGTGTAGTGTGTCTTGTAAGAGTGTAGTGTGTCTTGTAAGACTGTATATTTTGTAAAACTGTAGTGTGTCTTGTAAGACTGTAGTGTGTTTTGTAAGACTGTAGTGTGTCTTGTAAGAGTGTAGTGTGTCTTGTAAGAGTGTAGTGTGTCTTGTAAGAGTGTAGTGTGTCTTTTTAGACTACAGTGAGTCTTGTAATTCTATAATGTGTCTTGTAAGACTGTAGTATTTACTGTAAGACTGTAGTGTGTCTTGTAAGAGTACAGTGTGTCATGTAAGACTGTAGTGCTTCTTGCAAGACTGTAGTGTGTCTTGTAATGGGGCAGTATGTCTTGTAAGACTGTAGTGTGTCTTGTAAGACTGTAGTGTGTCTTGTAAGACTGTAGTGTGTCTTGTTAGACTGTTGTGTGTCTTGTAAGACTGTAGTGTGTCTTGTAAGACTGTAGAGTGTCTTGTTAGACTGTAATGTTGTCTTGGAAGACTGTAGTGTGTTTTGTAAGACTGTAGTTGTGTCTTGTAAGACTGTAGTGTGTCTTGAAGACTGTAGTTTGTCTGGAAAGACTGTAGTGTGTCTTTGTAGACTGTAGTAGTGTGTCTTTGAAGACTGTAGGGTGTCTTGTAAGATAATAGTGTGTCTTGTAAGACTGTAGTGTGTCTGGCAAGACAAGACTGTGTTTTCTTCGACTGAAGTGTGTTTGTAAGACTTGTGTGTGCTTGTAAGTCTGTACTTTGCTTGTTAAGACTGCAGTGTGTCTTGTAATACTGTAGTGTGTCTTGTATGAACTGTAGTGTGTCTAGTTAAGACTGTACGTGTGTCTTGTAAAAACGTAGTGTGCTTGTAAGACTGTTGTTGTGTTTTGAAAAGACTCAATAAGTGTGTTCTTGTAAGACTGTAGTGTGTCTTTGTTGTAAGACGGTTAGTGTGATCTTGTAAGAATACAATGTGTTTCTACGACTGCTGTGTGGCTTCAAAGACTGTGAGTGTCTTGTAAGACTGTAGGTGTTCTTGTAAGATTGTTGTGTGTTTGTAAGTATGTTGGGTGTTTGTAAGACTGCAGTGAGTCTTGTAAGACTGTAGTGTGTCTTGCAAGGGACTAGACTGTGTCTTCTACGACTGCAGTGGGCTTCAAAGACTTAGTGGTGTCTTGTAAGCACTTGTAGGTGTTTGTAATACTGTAGTGTGTCTTGTAAGACTGTAGTGTGTCTTTTAAGACTGTAGTGTGTCTGCATGGACTAGGACTGTGTCTTCTACGACTTGCAGTGTTTCTTCAAAGACGTAGTGTGTCTTGTAAGACTGTAGTGTGATCTTGTTAGACTGTAGTGTGTCTTGTTAAGGACTGTATTGTGTCTTGCAAGGATAGACTGTGTATTCTACGACTGTTAGTGTGTCTGGAAGACTGTAGTGTGTCTTTTAAGCTACAGTGTGTCTAGAAAGACTGTAGTGTGTCTCATAAGACTGTAGTGTGTCTTGTAAAACTAGACTGTGTCTTGTAAGACTGTAGTGTGTCTTGTAGCTCTGTAGGGTGTTTTGTAAGACTGTAGTGTGTCTTGTAAGACTGTAGTGTGTCTTGTAAAGACTGTAGTGAGTCTTTGTAAAGACTGTATAATGTGTCTTGTAAGGCTGTAGTGTGTCTTGTAAGACTAGACTGTGTCTTGTAAGACTGTAGTGTGTCTTGTAAGACTAGACTGTGTCTTGTAAGACTGTAGTGTGCCTTGTAAGACTCTAGTGTGTCTTTTAAGTCTGCAGTGTGTCTTGTTAGACTACAGTGTGTCTTGTAAGACTGTAGTTTGTCCTGTAAGACTGTAGTGTGTCTTTTAATACTAGACTGTGTCTTGTAAGACTCTAGTGTGTCTTGTAAGACTGTAGTTTACCTGGAGTTTACCTGGAGAGAGTTTCGGGGGTCAACGCCCCCGCGGCCCGGTCTGTGACCAGGCCTCCTGGTGGATCAGCACCTGATCAACCAGGCTGTTGCTGCTGGCTGCACGCAAACCAACGTACGAGCCACAGGCCCGGCTGATCAGGAAATGTCTTTTGGGGCTTTGTCCAGTGCCAGCCTTGAAGGACTGCCAGGGGTTTCTGTTGGTTAATCCCCCTTATGTGTGCTGGGAGGGCAGTTGAACAGTCTCGGGCCCTGTCACTTTTGTATGGTATCTTAACGTGCTAGTGACTCCCATGCTTTTCATTGGGGGGATGGTTGCTTCGTCTGCCAAAGTCTTTTGCTTTCGTAGTGAGGTGATATCGTGTGCCAAGTTCGTTACTTGTCCTCTAGGATTTTCCAGGTGTATATAATCATGTTTCTCTCCCTCCTGCGTTCCAGGGTTTACAGGTTTAGAACTCAAGCGCTCCCAGTAATTGAGGTGTTTTATCTCGTTAATGAGCGGCGTGAATGTTCTCTTGTACATTTTCTTAGGTCGGCAATTTCACCTGCCTTGTAAAGGTGCTGTTAGAGTGCAGCAATATTCCCAGCATAATAGAACAAAGTGACTGAAGAGTCATCATGGGTTGATGACACTCTTCAGGTCACTTGTTCTATCTAGGCTGGGAATATTGCGGCACTCTAACTGACCTTTCAAGGCAGGTGAATATTGCCGACCTTGAAAATGTACAGAGAACTTTACGGCGCGCATATAACGGTGATAAAAACATCCTCAATTACTGGGAGCGCTTGAGGTTTCTAAACTGTATTCCAGGAACGCCAGTGTGTCTTGTAGGACTGTAGTGTGTCTTGCAAAGACTACTGTGTGTGTCTTGTAAGACTGTAGTGTGTCTTCTAAAGACTGTAGTGTGTCTTTTAAGACTTAGACTGTGTCTTGCGATGACTACAGAGTGTCTTTGTAGACTGTAGTGTGCTTGGTTAGACTGCAGTGTGTCTTGTAAGACTGTAGTGTGTCTGTAAGTTACAGGTGTGTTCTGTAAGACTTTCAGTGTGTTCGTACGACTGTAGTGTGTCTTGCTAGACTGTAGTGTGTCTTGTAAGACCACAGTGTGTCTTGTAAGATGTAGCTGCGGCTTGCATGACTATAGGTTGTTTGTATGGCTGCAGTATGTCTTTGTAAGAACTGTTAGTGTGTCTTGTAAGACGTAGTAGTGTCTTTGTTATACTTTAGTTTGTCTTGGTAAGACTGTAGTGTGTCTGTTAAGGCTGTTAGTGTGTCTTGTAAGACTGTTGTGTGTCTTGTAAGACTGTAGGGTCTTGTTAGAACTGTAGTGTGTCTTTTAAGATCTAGACTCTGTCTTCTTAAGACTAGATTGTCTTGTACGACTGTAGTGTGTCTTGTAAGACTGTGTGGGTCTTTCAAGGCTTGTAGCTGTGTCTTGCAAGACTACAGTGTGTCTTGTAATGACTGTAGTGTGTTTTGTAAGACTGTAGGTGTCTCGTTAAGACAGTAGTGTGTCTTGTAATCCTGTAGTATGTCTTGTAAGGCCTCTGTATTGTGTCGTGTTAAGACTCCAGGGGTCTTGTAAGCCTGTAATGTGTCTTGCAAGTCCTGTAGTGTGTTCTTGTAAGACTGTTATCTTGTAAAACTGTAGTGTGTCTTGTAAGACTGTAGTGTGTTTTGTAAGACTGTAGTGTGTCTTGTAAGAGTGTAGTGTGTCTTTTTAGACTACAGTGTGTCTTGTAATTCTATAATGTGTCTTGTAAGACTGTGGTGTGTCTTGAAAGACTGTAGTGTGTCTTGTAAGACTGTAGTGTTTATTGTAAGACTGTAGTGTGTCTTGTAAGACTACAGATGTGTCTTTAAGGGGACTGTAGTATTTACTGTAAGCACTGTTAGTGTGTCTTGTAAGTGTACAGTTATGGGGGTTTTTTTTTTTTTGGGGGTGTGTCTTGCAGACTGTGGCTTCTTGCAAGATGTAGTGTGTCTTGTAATGGGGCAGTATGTCTTGTAAGACTGTAGTGTTTATTGTAAGACTGTAGTGTGTCTTGTAAGACTACAGTGTGTCTTTTAAGACTGTAGTATTTACTGTAAGACTGTAGTGTGTCTTGTAAGAGTGCAGTGTGTCTTGTCAAGACTGTAGTGCTTCTTGCAAGACTGTAGTGTGTCTTGTACTGGGGCAGTATGTCTTTGTAAGCCTGTAGTGTGATCCTGTAAGACTGTAGGGGGTCTTGTAGGGGGACTGTAGTGATGTCTTGTAAAACTTAGAAAACGTGTCTTTTAAGACTAGAGTGTGTCTTGTTAAGACTGTAGAGTGTCTGTAAGGACTGTAGGTGTCTTGTTAGACTGTAATGTGTGTTGTAAGACTGTAGTGTGTTTGTAAGGACTGTAGAGTGTGTTCCTGTAAGACGGTAGTGTATCTTGTAAGATGTAGTGTGTCTTGTAAGGACAATAGTGTGTCTTGTTAAGACTGTAGTGTGTCTGGTAAGACTGTTAGTGTGTTTTCTAAGGACTTTAGTGTGTCTTGTAAGGATGTTATTCTTGTAAACTGTATAGTGTGTCTTGTAAGGACTATAGTGTGTTTTTTTAAGTGACTGTAGTGTGTCTTGTATGTGTGTAGCTGTGTCTTAGCCTAGAGTGTAGTGTGCCTTGTTAAGAGTGTAGCGTGTCTTGTAGAGTGTACTGTGTCTTGTAACGAGTGTAGGTGCCTTGTTAGAATCTACAGTGTGTCTTTTAAATACTATAATACGTCTTGTAAGACTGTGGTGTGTCTTGTTGTATAAGACTGTTAGTGGTGTCTTGTAAGGGATTTGTAGTGTTTATTGGTAAGACTGTATGGTGTCTTGTAAGAGTGTGTGTGTCTTGTAAGTCTGTTAGACGTGTCTTGCTAAGACTGGTACTGTGTCTTAGTATGACTGTTAGTGTGTCTTGCAAAGAATGCAGAGTGGTCTTGTCTGACTCGTAGTGTGCCTTTGTAAGGCTACAATATGTTTGTAAGACTGTAGTGTGTCTTGTAAGACTGTAGTGTGTCTTGGTAAGACTGTAGTGTGTCTTGTAGACTGTAATGTTTTTGTAACACTGTTCTGTGCTAGTAAGACTGTAGGGTGTCTTGTATGACTACTGTGTGTCTTGTAAGACAGTTTAGTGTGTCTTGTAAGACTGTAGTGTTGTCTTGCAAGAATGAAGTGTGATAGTAAGACTGTAGTTGTGTCTTGTTAAGACGGTAGTCAGTCTTCGTAAGACTTGACTCTGTCGTGTAAGGACTGATGTGTGTCTTGTAAGATGTAGTGTGTCTGTAAGTGTTGTTGTGTGTCTTGTAAGAATGTAGATATGTTTGCTAGACTACAGTGTGTCTTGTAATACTATAATGTGTCTAGTAAGACTGTGGTGTGTCTTCTAAGCTGTAGTGTGTCTTGTAAGGATATTGTGTTATTGTAAGTCTGTGTGTGTATTGTAGACTGTAGTGTGTCTTGGTAAGAAGTACGTGTGACTTGCAAGAATACAGGAGTGTCTTGTTAGACTGTAGTGTGCCTTGTAAGACTACTGTGTGTCTAGTAAGACTGTAGTTTGTCTTGAAAGACTGTAGTGTGTCTTGTAAGTCTGTAGTGTGTCTTGTAAGACTGTTGTGTCGTCTTGTAAGACAGTAGGTTGTTTTGAAAACACTGTAGTGTGTCTTGTAGGGCTGTAAGTGTGTCTTATAAGACTGTTGTGTGTCTTTTTAGGACTGTATTGTGTCTTGTTAAGACTCTAGTTTGTTCTTGTAAGACTGTAGTGTGTCTTGTTAAGACTGTAGGTGTCTTGTAACACTGTAGGGTGGTTTGTAAGCTGTAGTTTGGCTTGTTACACTGTAGTGTGTCTTGTAAGACTGTATACTGTGTCTTGCAAGACTTGAAGTGTGTTTGTAAGACTGTAGTGTGTCTTGTAAGGATGAAGTGTGTTCTTGTAAGGACTGTAGTGTGTCTTGTAAAGACTGTTAGTGTGTTTTGTAAGATTACAGTGAGTCTTGGAAGCCTGTAGTGGTATCTTGTAAGGATTGTAGTTGAGTCTTGTAAGACTGTTTGTGTGGTTTTTTGTAAAGGGACCTGTTAGTGTGTCTTGTTAGGCTACAGTGTGTCTTGTAAGACTGCTAATGTGTCTTGTAAGACTCTTATGTGTCCTTGTAAGGACTGTAGTGTGTCTTGTAAGACTGTAGTTTGTCTTGTAAGACTGTAGCTGTTTATTTAAAGACTGTAGTGTGTCTTTAAGACTGTAGTTGTCTTGAAGACTGTAGTGTGTCTTTGTAGATTGTTGTGTGCCTTTTAAGTATGTAGTGTATCTTGTAAGGGACTGTAGTGTGTCTGGTTAGACTGTATGTGTGTTGTAGACTGTAGTGTGTCTTCGTAAACTGTAGTATGTCTTGTAAGACTGTTGTATGTCTTGTATGACGGTAGTATGTCTTGTAAGACTCTAGTGTATCTTTGTATGACTGTAGTTGTGTCTGGATAAGACTGTAGTGTGTTTGTAAGGACTGTAAGGTTGTCTTGTAAGACTGCAGCTAAGGAGTATCTTTGTAAGGACTGTAGTGTGTCTTGGAAGACGGTAGTGTGTCTTGTAAGACTGTTGTGTGTCTTGTAAGACTGTAGTGTGTCTTGTAAGACTGTAGGCCCCCCTTGTCTTGGAAGGGACTGTAGTGTGTCTTTGAATGACTGTAGTTGTCTTTGAAGACTGTAGGGTGTCTTTGGTAAGATAATAGTGTGTCTTGTAAGACTGTAAGTGTGTCTTGCAAGACAAGGACTGTGTTTTTCTTCGACTGAAGTGTGTCTTGTAAGACTGTGTGTGCGGTAAGACTGTACTGTGTCTTGTAAGACTGCAGTGTGTCTTGTAAGACGTAGTGTGTCTTGTATGACTATAAAGTGTGGTCTAGTAAGACTGTAGAGTGTTAGTAAGATGTAGTGTGTCTTGTAAACTGTTGTGTGTCTTGTAAGACTGTTGTGTGTTTTGAAAAGACAATAGTGTGCTTGTAAGCTGTTAGTTGTCTTCTAAGACTGCAGTGTGTCTTGCAGACTACACTGTGTCTTCTACGACTGCAGTGTGTCTTCAAAGACTGTAGTGTGTCTTGTAAGACTGTAGTGTGTCTTGTAGGACTGTAGTGTGTTTTGTAAGACTGTAGTGTTGTCTTGTAAGACTGCAGTGAGTCTTGAAGGACTGGTAGTGTGTCTTGCAAGACTAGACTTGTGTCTTCTACGACAGCAGTGTGTTTCAAAGACTGTAGTGTGTCTTGTAAGGACTGTTAGTGTGTCTTGTATACTGTGTGTGTCTTGTAATGACTGTAGTGTTGTCTTGAAGGACTGTAGTGTAGTGTGTCTTGCAAGACTAGCTTGTGTCTTCTACGACTGCAGTGTGTCTTCAAAGAATGTGTGTGTCTTGTTAAGACTGTAGTGTGTTCTTGTAAGACTGTAGTGTGTCTTGTAAGACTGTCGTGTGTCTTGCAAGACTAGACTGTGTCTTCTACGACTGTAGTGTGATCTTGTAAGACTGTAGTGGGTCTTTTTAAAGACTACAGTGTGTTTAGAAAAGAGGTGTGTGTCTCATAAGACTGTAGTGTGTCTTGTAAAACTAGGACTTGTGTCTTGTAAGACTGTAGTGGTCTTGTAAGACTGTAGTGTGTCTTGTTAAGACTGTAGTTGTGTCTTGTAAGACTGTAATGTGTCTTGTAAGGCTGTAGTGTGTTCTTGTAAGGACTAGGACTGTGTCTTGTAAGGGACTGTAGTGTGCTTGTAAGACCTAGACTGTGACTTGTAAGACTGTTAGTGTGCCTTGTAAGACTCTAGTGTGTCTTTTAAGGTCTGCAGGGGTCTTGTTAGACTACAGTGTGTCTTTGTTAAGACTGTAGTTTTGTCTGTAAGAATGTAGTGTGTCTTTTAATACTAGACTGTGTCTTGTAAGATCTAGTGTGTCTTGTAAGACTGTAGTTTTTACCTGGAGTTTACTGGAGAAGAGTTCGGGGTCAAGCCCCCGCGGCCCGGGTCTGTGACCAGGCCTCCTGGTGGATCAGCACCTGATCAAACCAGGCTGTTGCTGTGGCTGCACGCAACAACGTATGAGCCACAGCCCGGCTGATCAGGGACTGACTTTTAGGTGGCTTGTTCCAGTGCCAGCTTGAAGACGGGGGGGGACTGCCAGGGTTGTTGGTATTCCCCTTATTGTGTGCTGGGAGGCAGTGAACAGTCTAGGGCCCCTGAACTTTTTTATGGTCTCTTAACGTGCTAGTGACACCCCTGCTTTTTCATTGGGGGCCAGGGATGGCAATCGTTCTGCCTAGTCTTTTGCTTTCGTTAGTGATGTGATTTTCCGTTGTGCAAGTTCGTTACTGTCCCTCTAGGATTTTCCAGGTTGTATATAATCATGTAATTCTCCTCCTGCGTTCCAGGGAATACAGGTTTAGTAACTCAAGCGCTCCCAGTAATGAGGTGTTATATCCTACGTTTATCGTGCGCGCCGCTGAAAGTTCTCTGTACATTTTCAAGGTCGGCAATTTCACCATGCCTTGGAAAGGTGCTGGTTAGAGTGCAGCAATATTCAAGCCTAGATTGAACAAGTGACCTGAAGAGTGCATCATGGGCTTGATGACACTCTTCAGGTCACTTGTTTTATCTAGGCTGGAATATTGCTGCACCTAACAGACCTTTTAAGGCAGGTGAAATTGCCCCCACTAGAAATGTACAGAGAACTTTCCGGGGGGCGGGATAACGGAGATAAAAACCTCAATTACGGGAGGCTTGGGTTTTTAAACCCGTATTCCCGGAACGCAGTGGTCTTGTAGGACTGTGTGTGTCTTGCAAGATACAGTGTGCTTTTAAGACTTAGTGTTCTTCTAAAACTGTGTGGTCTTTTAAAACAGATGTGCTTGCGAGACTACGTGCTTGTAAGACTGTGTGTGCCTTTTAAGACTGCAGTGTGTCTTTTAAGATGTAGTGTGTCTTGAAAAATACAGTGTGTTTGTAAGATTAGTGTGTTTTGTAAGACTGAAGTGTGTCTTGTAAGACACAGTGTGTCTTGTAAGACTTAGTGGTCTTGCAAGATGTAGTGTGTTTTTATGGTGCGTATGTTTGTAAGACTGTAGTGTGTCTTTTTAAGACTGTGTGTGTTTGTTTACTATAGTGTGTCTTGTAAGACGTAGTGTGTTTGTAAGGCTGTAGTGGTCTTGTAACACTGTGGTGTTTTTAAAAGTGTGTGTCTTGTAAGCTGTAGTGTGTCTTTTAAGACTTGTGTGTCTTGTAAGATGTAGTGTGTCTTTTAAGACTGACTCTGTTTCTAAAGATAGATCTGTCTTGTAAAACTTTGTGTGTTTGTAAGACTTAGTGGTTTTTCAAGACTGTAGTGGTTTTAAGATAAGTGTGTCTTGTAAGAGTGTGTGTTTTGTAAGATTGGTGTCTGTAAAACGTAGTGGTCTTGTAAAACTGTGTGTGTCTTGTAAGACTGTATTGTGTTTGTAAAACTAAGTGCGTTTTGTAAGACGTAATGTGTTGCAAGACTGTAGTGTGTCTTGTAAGACTGTAGTGTGTCTTTTAAGACTACAGTATGTCTAGTAAGACTGTAGTGTGTCTTGTAGCACTGTAGGGTGTTTTGTAAGACTGTAGTGTGTCTTGCAAGACTGTAGTGTGTCTTGTAAGACTGTAGTGTGTCTTGTAAGACTGTAATGTGTCTTGTAAGGCTGTAGTGTGTCTTGTAAGACTAGACTGTGTTTTGTAAGACTGTAGTGTGTCTTGTAAGTCTGTAGTGTGTCTTGTAAGACTATAGTGTGTCTTGTAAGACTGTAGTGTGTCTTGTTAGACTGTAATGTTTGTTGTAAGACTGTAGTGTGTCTTGTAAGACTGTAGTGTGTCTTGGAAGACTGTAGTGCATCTTGTAAGACTGTAGTGTGTCTTGAAAGACAATAGTGTGTCTTGTAAGACTGTAGTGTGTCTTTTAAGACAATAGTGTGTCTTGTAAGACTGTATTGTGTCTTCTAAGACTGCAGTGTGTCTCGTAAGACTAGACTGTGTCTTGTAAGACTACAGTGTGTCTTGCAAGACTGTAGTGTGTCTTGTAAGACTGTAGTGTGTCTTGTAAGACTGTAGTGTGTCTTTTAAGTCTGCAGTGTGTCTTGTTAGACTACAGTGTGTCTTGTAAGACTGTAGTGTGTCCTGTAAAACTGTAGTGTGTCTTGTAATAATAGACTGTGTCTTGTAAGACTCTAGTGTGTCTTGTAAGACTGTAGTGTGTCTTGCAAAAATGCAGTGTGTCTTGGAAGACTGTAGTGTGTCTTGTAAGGCTGCATTGAGTCTTGTAAGACTGTAGTGTGTCTTGTAATACTGTAGAGTGTCTTGTAATACTGTAGAGTGTCTTGTAATACTGTAGTGTGTCTTGTAAGACTGTAGTGTGTCTTGTAAGACTGTAGCGTGTCTAGTAAGACTGTAGTGTGTCTTGTAAGACGGTATTGTGTCTTTTAAGACTTCAGTGTGTCTAGTAAGACTGTAGTGTGTCTCGTAAGACTGTAGTGTGTCTTGTAAGACTAGACTGTGTCTTGTAAGACTAGACTGTGTCTTGTAAGACTGTAGTGTGTCTTGTAAGACTGTAGTGTTTTTTGTAAGACTAGACTGTGTCTTGTGAGACTGTAGTGTGTCTTGTAGCACTGTAGGGTGTTTTGTAAGACTGTAGTGTGTCTTGTAAGACTGTAGTGTGTCTTGTAAGACTGTAGTGTGTCTTGTAAGACTGTAATGTGTCTTGTAGGCTGTAGTGTGTCTTGTAAACTAGACTGTGTCTTTTAAGACTGTAGTGTGTCTTGTAAGACTCTAGTGTGTCTTTTATGTCTGCAGTGTGTCTTGTTAGACTACAGTGTGTCTTGTAAGACTGTAGTGTGTCCTGTAAGACTGTAGTGTGTCTTGTAATACTAGACTGTGTCTTGTAAGACTCTAGTGTGTCTTGTAAGACTGTAGTGTGTCTTGCAAAAATGCAGTGTGTCTTGTAGGACTGTAGTGTGTCTTGTAAGACTACAGTGTGTCTTGCAAGACTGTAATGTGTCTTGTAAGGCTGTAATGTGTCTTATAAGACTCTAGTGTGTCTTGTAAGACTGTAGTGTGTCTTGTAAGACTGTAGTGTGTCTTGTAAGACTGTAATTTGTCTTGTAAGGCTGTAATGTGTCTTATAAGACTCTAGTGTGTCTTGTAAGACTGTAGTGTGTCTTGTAAGACTGTAGTGTGTCTTTTAAGACTGTAATGTGTCTTGCAAGACTGTAGTGTGTCTTGTAAGTCTGTAGTGTGTCTTGTAAGACTACAGTGTGCCTTGTAAGACTACAATGTGCCTTTTAAGACTGTAGTGTGTCTTGTAAGACTGTAGTGTGTCTTGTAAGACTACAGTGTGCTTTGTAAGACTGTAGTGTGTCTTGTAAGACTAAAGTGTGTCTTGTAAGACTGTAGTGTATCTTATAAGACTGTAGTGTGTCTAGTAAGACTGTAGTGTGTCTTGTAATACTGTAGAGTGCTTTGAAAGACTACAGTGTGTCTTGTAAGCCTGTAGTGTATCTTGTAAGACTGTAGTGTGTCTTGTAAGACTAGACTGTGTCTTCTACGACTGCAGTGTGTCTTGAAAGAGTGTAGTGTGTCTTGTAAGACTGTAGTGTGTCTTGTAAGACTGTAGTGTGTCTTGTATGACTATAGTGTGTCTTGTAAGACTACAGTGTGTCTTGTAAGACAGCAGTGAGTCTTGTAAGACTCTAGTGAGTCTTGTAATACTGTAGAGTGTCTTGTAATACTGTAGAGTGTCTTGTAATACTGTAGTGTGTCTTGTAAGATTGTAGTGTGTCTTGTAAGACTGTAGTGTGTCTTCTAAGACTGTAGTGTGTCTAGTAAGACTGTAGTGTGTCTTGTAAGACTGTAGTGTGTCTTTTAAGACTACAGTGTGTCTAGTAAGACTGTAGTGTGTCTTGTAGCACTGTAGGGTGTTTTGTAAGACTGTAGAGTGTCTTGCAAGACTGTAGTGTGTCTTGTAAGACTGTAGTGTGTCTTGTAAGACTGTAATGTGTCTTGTAAGGCTGTAGTGTGTCTTGTAAGACTAGACTGTGTTTTGTAAGACTGTAGTGTGTCTTGTAAGTCTGTAGTGTGTCTTGTAAGACTATAGTGTGTCTTGTAAGACTGTAGTACATCTTGTTAGACTGTAGTGTGTCTTGAAAGACAATAGTGTGTCTTGTAAGACTGTATTGTGTCTTCTAAGACTGCAGTGTGTCTCGTAAGACTAGACTGTGTCTTGTAAGACTACAGTGTGTCTTGCAAGACTGTAGTGTGTCTTGTAAGACTGTAGTGTGTCTTGTAAATCTGTAGTGTGTCTTGTAAGACTAGACTGTGTCTTGTAAGACTGTAGTGTGTCTTGTAAGACTGTAGTGTGTCTTTTAAGTCTGCAGTGTGTCTTGTTAGACTACAGTGTGTCTTGTAAGACTGTAGTGTGTCCTGTAAAACTGTAGTGTGTCTTGTAATAATAGACTGTGTCTTGTAAGACTCTAGTGTGTCTTGTAAGACTGTAGTGTGTCTTGCAAAAATGCAGTGTGTCTTGGAAGACTGTAGTGTGTCTTGTAAGGCTGCAGTGAGTCTTGTAAGACTGTAGTGTGTCTTGTAATACTGTAGAGTGTCTTGTAATACTGTAGAGTGTCTTGTAATACTGTAGTGTGTCTTGTAAGACTGTAGTGTGTCTTGTAAGACTGTAGTGTGTCTAGTAAAACTGTAATGTGTCTTGTAAGACTGTAGTGTGTCTTGTAAGACTGTAGTGTGTCTTGTAAGACTGTAGTGTGTCTTGTAAGACTAGACTCTGTCTTCTAAGACTAGACTCTGTCTTGTAAGACTGTAGTGTGTCTTGTAAGACTGTAGTGTGTCTATTAAGACTCTAGTGTGTCTTGTAAGACTACAGTGTGTCTTGTAAGACTGTAGTGTGTTTTATAAGACTGTCGTGTGTCTTGTAAGACTGTAGTGTGTCTTGTAAGACTACAGTGTGTCTTGTAAGACTGTAGTGTGTTTTGTAAGACTGTAGTGTGTCTCGTAAGACAGTAGTGTGTCTTGTAATACTGTAGTGTGTCTTGTAAGACTGTAGTGTGTCTTGTAAGACTGTAGTGTGTCTTGTAAGACTACAGTGCGTCTTGTAAGACTGTAATGTGTCTTGCAAGACTGTAGTGTTTCTTGTAAGACTGTAGTCAGTCTTGTAAGACTTGACTCTGTCGTGTAAGACTGGAGTGTGCCTTGTAAGACTGTAGTGTGTTTTGTAAGACTGTAGTGTGTTTTGTAAGACTGTGGTGTGTCTTGTAAGACTGTAGTGTTTATCGTAAGACTGTAGAGTGTCTTGTAAGACTGTAGTGTGTCTTGTTAGACTGTAATGTGTGTTGTAAGACTGTAGTGTGTTTTGTAAGACTGTAGAGTGTCCTGGAAGACTGTAGTGTATCTTGTAAGACTGTAGTGTGTCTTGTAAGACAATAGTGTGTCTTGTAAGACTGTAGTGTGTCTTGTAAGACTGTAGTGTGTTTTGCAAGACTGTAGTGTGTCTTGTAAGAATGTATATTCTTGTAAAACTGTAGTGTGTCTTGTAAGACTGTAGTGTGTTTTGTAAGACTGTAGTTTGTCTTGTAAGAGTGTAGTGTGCCTTGTAAGAGTGTAGTGTGTCTTGTAAGAGTGTAGTGTGTCTTGTAAGAGTGTAGTGTGTCTTGTTAGACTACAGTGTGTCTTTTAATACTATAATACGTCTTGTAAGACTGTGCTGTGTCTTGTAAGACTGTAGTGTGTCTTGTAAGATTGTACTGTTTATTGTAAGACTGTAGTGTTTCTTGTAAGAGTGTAGTGTGTCTTGTAAGACTGTACCGTGTCTTGTAAGACTGTAGTGTGTCTTGCAAGAATGCAGAGTGTCTTGTCAGACTGTAGTGTGCCTTGTAAGACTACAGTGTGTCTTGTAAGACATGAGTGTGTCTTGTAAGACTGTAGTGTGTCTTGTAAGACTGTAGGGTGTCTTGTAAGACTGTAGTGTTTATTGTAAGACTGTAGTGTGTCTTCTAAGACTGTAGGGTGTCTTGTAAGACTACAGTGTGTCTTGTAAGACAGTAGTGTGTCTTGTAAGACTGTAGTGTGTCTTGAAAGACTGTGGTGTGTCTTGTAAGACTGTAGTGTGTCTTGTAAGACTGTAGTGTGTCTTGTAAGACTGTAGTGTTTATTGTAAGACTGTAGTGTGTCTTGTAAGACTGTAGGGTGTCTTGTAAGACTACATTGTGTCTTGTAAGACTGTAGTGCGTCTTGTAAGACTGCAGTGTGTCTTATAAGACTGTAGGGTGTCTTGTAAGACTGTAGTTTGTCTTGTAAGACTGTAGTGTGTCTTGTAAAAACTGTAATGTGTTTGTAAGGCTGTAGTGTGTCTTGTAAGACTAGACTGTGTTTTGTAAGACTGTAGTGTGTCTTGTAAGTCTGTAGTGTGTCTTTTAAGAATGTAGTGTGTCTTGTAAGACTGTAGTGTGTCTTGTTAGACTGTAATGTGTGTTGTAAGACTGTAGTGTGTCTTGGAAGACTGTAGTGAATCTTGTAAGACTGTAGTGTGTCTTGAAAGAGAATAGTGTGTCTTGTAAAGGGCTGTAGTGTGTCTTTTTTAAGGGCAATAGTGTGTCTTGTAAGACTGTAGTGTGTCTTCTAAGACTGCAGTGTGTTCGTAAGACTCGACTGTGTCTTGTTAGACTCAGTGTGTCTTGCAAGACTGTAGTGTGTCTTGTAAGACTGTAGTGTGTCTTGTAAGGCTGTAGTGTGTCTTGTAAGGGCTAGACTGTGTCTTGTAAGACTGTAGTGTTTTCTTGTAAGACTCTAGTGTGTCTTTTATGTCTGCAGTGTGTCTTGTTAGACTACAGGTGTCTTGTAAGACTGTAGTGTGTCCTGTAAAAAATGTAGTGTGTCTTGTAATAATAGACTGTGTTTGTAAGACTCTAGTGTGTCTTGTAAAGACTGTAGTGTGTCTTGTAAGACTGTAGTGTGTCCCTTTCAAAAATGCAGTTTGTCTTGGAAGACTGTAGTGTGTCTTGTAAGGCTGCAGTGAGTCTTGTAAGACTGTAAAATGTAGAGTGTCTTGTAATACTGTAGAGTGTCTTGTAATATTGTAGTGTGTCTTGTAAGACGTTAGTGGTCTTGTAAGACTGTAGTGGTCTAGTAAGATGTAGTGTGTCTTGTAAGACTGTAGTTTGTCTTTTAAGACTACAGTGTGTCTAGTAAGACTGTAGTGGGGTCTCGTAAGACTGTAGTGTGTCTTGTAAGACTAGACTGTCTTGTAAGACTGTAGTGTTTTTTTGGGAAGACTAGACTGTGGGCTTGTGAGACTGTAGTGTGTCTTGTAGCACTGTATGGTGTCTTGTAAGACTGTAGTGTGTCTTGTAAGACTGTAGTGTGTCTTGTAAGACTGTAGTGTTTCTTGTAAGACTGTAATGTGTCTTGTAAGACTGTAGTGTGTCTTGTAACCTAGACTGTGTCTTGTAGGACTGTAGTGTGTTTGTAACACTCTAGTGTGTCTTTTAAAGTCTGCAGTGTGTCTTGTTAGGGCTACAGTGTGTCTTGTAAGACTGTAGTGTGTCCCGTAGCTGTAGTGTGTCTTGTAATACTAGACTGTGTCTTGTAAGACTGTAGTGTGTCTTGTAAGACTGTAGTGTGTCTTGTAAGACTGTAGTGTGTCTTGTAAGACTGTAGTGTGTCTTGTAAGACTCTAGTGTGTCTTGTAAGACTGTAGTGTGTCTAGTAAGACTGTAGTGTGTCTTGCAAGACTGTAGTGTGTCTTGTAAGACTGTAGTGTGTCATGTAAGACTACAGTGTGTCTTGTAAGACTGTAGTGTGTCTTGTAAGACTGTAGTGTGTCTTGTAAGACTGTAGTGTGTCTTCTAGGAAATCTTGGAAAAACAGATGGGACGTGCAACTATTGAACCCACCCTAGAAAATCCATGCCCATATGACAACAGAAAATGCAAACTCCCTTCCTGTAGCTTTTTCACAAATCCAACCCTGGAAATGTGTACCTCTTCAGTACACGAAGACTGTCTATAACTTTAAATGCCAGGCATAACCATTCAAAGGGGACAAAAAAAAAGAAATACAAAACAATCCAGCCATGGGAAAACCTGGGTACCTCAGCCACTCAAGAGGGAGAGGTTTTTTTATTGTGCCAGGAAGGAAAAAAAAAAAACTGGCAGGAAACGCAGAAATCGTACTACTCCAATCCAGTCATTGCTGGAGTGGAGAACCACAGTCGATGGCCTCCACTCCAAACCAACAGATAACAGATACTAAATCCGGAAAAAAAATCCCCCCCCCCCCCATACCCAACAATAGCCACCAGTCCGATAACATTCTTCTTTGGCAAATATACAGGGTCCTAAAGCCAGCAACAAACAACAAAATACCATCGTTCATCCGTGGACTGCTTGCAGAGGCAAAGGCAATGTTCGCGGCCTTTCACTGAGACCCACATAAAGGATCACTGGACAATGAAATATGGATCCCAGGTTACAACCTATACAGATGTGACAGAGTGAACAGCCAAAAGGGGGGGGTTGCCCTGTACATTGCAGAGTCCACTTGTTTGCCACAGAACTGCTTAATGCTCAAATGACGTAGTGGAAGTTTAGCAGTAAAGGTCGAGAACCAAAACCTAGTCAATTGTGTAGTCGAACAAGCCCCTCCGAGGCAACATCCTAGCAAATTCCAGGAAACAGCCTGTTTAAAAATTGACCACTGTCTGAAATCTTCCAGCTCCTGCACCCAACATCTTGCTCCTGGGGGATTTCAACTTAAGGCACCTAAAAGGAGGAATATAGCAAATATAATTGTGTTTGAGTAATAACACCAGGAGGCAGCTCTGATGAAAACTCACACTCACACGAGCTTTTAAATCTCTGCACAAAATTCAATTTAAACAGCAAATAAGAGAGCCTACTAGACTGGAGATACACTAGACCTCAAATTCACTAACAATTGATGATCCTGATTAGAATGTCCACATATCAAAAAACAACATACTCAGATCACAACAAATTGAGTTCATAACATGTATGCGAGAGCCCCAGACCACCCCCCGCAAAAGAGACTAGTCACGAGGGATTCAATCACCAAATTCAAACTTCTAATACAAAAAACAAAAAGTGGGACCTAAGTAAACCAAGTCCTAACCACGATATAAGCTGGGAAAGATATACTAAGCAACACAGAACTCAAACTTATGGCCTAGAACAGATTAACACGTTGGGTCACTCGATGGGAATGCACAAGGCTTATTCCTCTAAGAAAAAGGAGGAGTAGATGTAAAATAGAGAGAGACAGGCGCTCCCTATACAGCGACGGAAAGAATAACAGAGCGGCTAAAAGATGGTGAATATTATCTGAAAAATGCGCAGGGAGACACTGGTCAGAGAAATAGCAAGCATCGAACTTAAGCTAAAATAAATCCTTTAGGAGTCAGGAATCGGCGGGAAGAAACTAAGCTATAAATGAACTCGGAAAGAAACCCAAAGTATATTCTTCTCCTATGCCAAATCAAAATCGAGAACAACGCCAATATTGGTGCCCCTACTTAAACAAATGGTCCCACACGAGATGACAGCAAGGAAATGATTGAGCACTCAAGTCCCAATATGACTCAGTTTTTAAGCAAGCCCTAACCAAGACTGAGAGTCGAAGATCCAAAATGAATTTTTTATGAGAGAAGCCACAAAATTTGATTAACACAAGCCTATCCGAAGTTATCCTGACGCCAAAATGACTTCGAACAGGCGATAAATGACATGCCCAAGCACTCTGCCCCAGGGCCAGACTCATGGAACTCTGTGGTTCATCAAGAACTGGCAAGAATCCCCTATCCCGAGCCTTTTTCCATCCTAATGGAGACGGGAGCATGGTACACGGGGGTCGTCCCTCAGTAACTAAAAACAACAGACATAGCCCCACTCCACAAAGGGTGCAGTAAAGCAACAGCAAAGAACTACAGACCAATAGCACTAACATCCCATATCAATAAAAATCTTTGAAAGGGTCCTAAGATCAAGATCACCACCCATCTAGAAACCCATCAGTTACACAACCCATGGCAACATGGGTTTGAGAACAGGTCGCTCCTGTCTGTCTCAACTACTTGGACACTTGACGACAATGCTAAATGCACAAGAAGACCAAAAAGAATGCAGATGTAATATACACAGACTTTGCAAAGCCTTCGACAAGTGTGACCATGGCTTAATAGCGCACAAAAGCGCGCTAAAGGAATAACAGGAAAAGTCGGTCCGATGGATCATATTTCCCGTGACTAACAGAACCCAGAGAGTAGTCGTCAACAGAGAAAAGTCCTAGCCAGCTACGGTGAAAAAGCTCTGTTCCACAAGGCACAGTACTAGGCCTTCCCATCTTGTTCCTCATCCTCATATCCGACATAGACAATGGATGTCCGCCCACAGCAACCGTGTCTCCTTTGCAGATGACACCCGAATCTGCATGACAGTGTCTTCCATTGCAGACACTGCAAGGCTCCAGCACGGACATCAACCAAATCTTTCAGTGGGTGCAGAAAACAATATTAAGTTCAACGATGAGAAATTTCAACTACTCAATAATTGTAAACATGAGGAAATTTACATCTTCATCAGAGTAAAAAAAAATTCTTCTGGCCACAAAATAGAGAGAAACACCAACGTCAAGGAGACCTGTGATTGATTATTGTCGGAGGATCTCACCTTCAAGGACCATAACATTGTATCAACGCATCTCTACAAAAATGACAGGAAGGATAATGAGAACCTTCAAAAAAAGGGGAGGCCAAGCCCATGATGACACTCTTCAGGCACTTTTTCTATCTAGCTGAATATTGCTGTCAGCTCTAATACAGCACCTTTCAAGGCAGGTGAAAATTGCCGACTCTAGAAAAATGTACAGTAGAAACTTTCAACCGCGTGTATAACGGAGATAAAAAACCTCAATTAACTGGAGCGCTTGAGGTTTCTAAAGACCTGTATTCCCTGGAACGCCAGGAGGGAGAGATACATGATTATATACACCTGGAAAATCCTAGAGGAGGCTAGTACCGAACATGCACACGAACTCACTCACTACGAAAGCAAAAGACCTTTTTGGCGACGATGCACCATCCCCCCAATGAAAAGCGGGTGCACTAGCAACGTTGTAAGAGACCATACAATAAGTGGTTCAGGGCCCCGAGACTGTTCAACTGCCTCCCAGCACACATAAGGGGGATACCACAGACCCCTGGCAGTCTCAAGCCTGGGCACTGGAACAAGCACCTAAAGTCGGGAGTTCCTGATCAGCCGGGCTGTGGCTCGTACGTTGGTTTGCATGCAGCAGCAGCAAACAGCCTTGTTGATCAGGCGCTGATCCACCGAGGAGGCCTGGTCACAGACCGGCCGCGGGGGCATTACCCCCGAAACTCTCTCCAGGTAACTCCAGGTAGGAACTGTAGTGTGGTCTTTTTAAGAATAGACTGTGTCCCTGTGAGACAACAGAGTGTTCTTGTAAGACTGATAGTGTTCTTTGTAAGACTGCAGTGGTGTTTTGTAAGACTGTAGTGTGTCTTGAAGACTACAGTGTGTGTTTCGTAAGACTGTAGTGTGGGTCCTTGGCAAGACTGTAGTGTGTCTTATAAGACCCACATTTGTCTTGTAAACTAGTAAAGTGTTACTTGCAAGAAACTGTACTGTGTACCTTGTAAGAAGCAGTATGTTACTTGTAAACTGTAGTGTGTCTGTAATGACTGTATTGTGTCTTGTCAGACTGTAGAGTGTCTTGTAAGACAGTAAGTGTGTCTTGTTAAAGGCTGTAGTGTGTCTTGTAAGACAGAAGTTGTGTAATCTGTAAGGTCTGTAGTGTGTTTTGTTAAGACTGTAGTGTGTCTTGTAAGACTTTAGTGGTGTCTTGTAAGACTGGTAGTGTGTCTTGTAAGACTAGAACTCTGACTTGTAAACAGACTCTGTCTGTGTAAGACTGCAGTGTGTCTTGTAAGACTGTAAGTTGTCTTTTAAAGACTGTAGTGTGTTCTTTTAAGACTGTAGTGTGTCTTGGTAGGACTGTAATGTGTCTTATAAGACTACAGTGTGACTTGTAAGACTGTATGTTCTTGTAAGGCTTACAGTGTGTCTTGTAAGATTGTAGTGTGTTTTGTAAGACTGGTCGTGTGTCCTTGTAAGACTGTAGTGTGTTTTTGTAAGACTGTAGTGGTCTTGTTTAAACGGTAGTGTGTCCTTGAAAGACAGTAGTGTGTCTTTGTAAGACTTTAGTGTGTCTTGTAAGATCAAGACTGGGTCTTTTGTAGAACTACAGAGTGTCTTGTAAGACGTATTGTGTCTTGTAAAGACTGTAAGTGTGTCTTGTAAGTCTACAGAGTGTCTAGTAAGACTGTAGAGTGTCTTGAAAGACTGCATGTGGTGAGTCATGCAAGACTGTATTGTGTCTTTGTAAGACTGTAGTGTGACTTGTAAGAACAGACTATGTCTTGGTAATACTGTAAGTTTGTCTTGCGTAATACTGTAGTAAGTCCTTTTAAGACTAGGCAGTGTCTTGAAAGACTCTAGTGTGTCTTGTAAAGACTGTAGTGTGTCTCTTGTAGGACTTCAGTGTGTCTTGTAAGACTGTAATTGCCTTGCAAGAATGTAGTGTGTCTTGTAAGACTGTAGTGGTCTTGTAAGACTGTAGTGTGTTCTTGAAGACTGTAGTGTGTTTTTGTAAGACTACAGTGTGCACCTTGTAAGACAGTAGTGTTTTCTTTGCAAGCCTGGAGTGAGTCTTGTAAGGCTGCAGTATTGCTTGTAAGACTGTATAGTGTCTTGTAACATCTGTAAAGTGTCTGTAGGAACTAACTTTTTGTCTGTAAGACTAGACTGTGTCTTGTAAGAACTGTAGGTGTCTTGTAAGACTGAAGTTTATTTAGTAAGACTGTAGAGTGTCTTTTGGAAGACTGTATGTATCTTGTAAAGACTGTAGTGTTCTGTGTAAGACAATATTGTGGTCTAGTAAGACTGTAGTGTGTCTTGTTAAGAGTGTAGTGGTGTCTGTAAGAGTGTAGTGTGTCTTGTTAGACTACAGTGTGTCTTGTAAGACAGTAGTGTGTCTTGTAACACTGTAGTTGTGTTTGTAAGACAGTAGTTTGTCTTGTAACACTGTATGGTGTCTGCTTAAGACTGTATGTGTCCCTTGTCAAGACTGAAGTTGTCTTGTAAGACTATACTGTGTCTTGTAAGACTGTAGTGTATCTGTAAGACTGTATGAGTCTTGTAAGACTGTAGTGTGTTTGTAATTACTGTAGTGTGTCCTGTAAGAGTGTAGTGTTGTCCTAAATAAGAGTGGTAGTGTGTCTTGTAAGAGTTAGTGTGTCTTGAAGAGTGTAGTGTGTCTTGTTAGACTACAAGTTGTCTTGTAAGCCTGTAGTGTATCTTGTAAAGACGTAGTGAGTCTTGTAATAATGTAGTGTGTTTTGTTAAGACTGTAGTGCGTGTTTTTTGGTAAGAGTGTAGTGTGTCTTGTATGAAGTAATAGTGTTTCCTTGTTAGACTACAGTTTTGTCTTGTAAGGCCGTAATGTGTCTTTTACGACTATAATGTGTCTTGTAAGACCAGTAGTGTGTCTTGTAAAAGAAAACCAGTATTGGTGGTCCTTGTAATACTGTTAGTGTTTATTGTAAGACTGTAGTGGTGTCTTTTAAAGACTGAGTGTGTCTTTGTAAGACTGTAGTGCTGTCTTGCAAGAATAGACAGGTGGTCTTGTAAGACTGTAGTGTGGTCTTGGTAAGAAACAGGGTAAGTGGTTTTTTTTATTTGTAAGACTGTAGTGTGTCTTGTTAGACTGTAATGTTTGTTGAAAGACTGTAAGTGTGTCTCTTGTAAGACTGTAGTGTGTCTTGTAAGACCTGTATGTATCATGAAAGCTCTATGTATCCTTGTAAGACTGTAGAGTGTTCTTGTAAGACTGTAGTGTGCCTTGAAAGATCCCCTACAGTGTGTCTTGTAAGACTGTAGTGTGTGCTTGTAAGACTGTATGTGCCTTGTAAGACTGTAAGTGTGTCTTGTAAGACTGTTGTGTGTCCCTTGTAAGACTGTAGTGTATATTGTAAGTACTGTAAAGTGTGTCTTTGTTAACTGTAATGGTGTGGTTGTAAGACTGTATGTGTCTTGTAAGACTGAGTGTGTCTTGTAAGACTGTAGTGTGTCTTGTAAGACTGTAGTTTTATTGTAAGACTGTAGTGTGTCTTGTTACAGACTGTTAATGTGTGTTTTAAGACTGTATGTGTCTTGTAAGCTGTAGTGTGTCTTTGTAAGACTGTAGTGTAATCTTGTAAGACTGTAGTGACATGTAAGACAGTAGTGTGTCTTGAAAAGACTGTAGTGATGCCCTTGCGAAGACTACAGTGTGTCTTGTAAGACTGTAGTGTGGTCCTGTAAGACTGTAGTGTGCCATTTGTAAGACTGTAGTGTGTCTGTAAGACTGTTGGTGTGTCCTTGTAAGACTGTATGTGTCTTTTAAGACTGTAGAGTTTATTGTAAGACTGTATTTGTGTCTTGTAAGACTGTTGTGGTGTCTTGTAAGACTGTTTGTGTGTCTTGTAAGACTGTTGTGGTCTTGTAAGACTGTAGTGTTTTTTGTAAACTGTAGTAGTGTCTGTTAGACTGTAATGTGTGTTGTAAGACTGTAGTGTGTCCTTGTAGACTGTAGTGGTGGTCCTTGTAAGACTGTAGTGTGTCCTTGTAAGACTGTAGTGTGGTCCCTTGTAATCTGTAGTGTGTCCTGTAAAGACTGTAGTGTGTCTTGTAATCTGTAGTGGTGTCTTGTAAGATGTAGTGGACTTGTAAGAGACTGTAGAGTGTCTTGTAAGACTGTAGTGTTATTTTACGACTGTAGTGTGTCTTGTTAGACTGTAATGTGTGTTGTAAGCCGGTAGTGTGTCTTGTGAAGACTGGTAGTGTTCTTTTAAGACTTGTAGTGGTGTCTTGTAGGGGGGAGACTGAAGTGTGTCTTGTAAGACTGTATTGTGTCCCTTGTAAGACTGTAGTGTGTCTTTAAGAAACTGTAGTGTGTCCTTGAAGACTGTAGTGGTGTCTAATAATTGCCCAATTTTACTTTAAACCATATTGATCAAACTTATTGTAAACTTCTGTTTATTGACCATTTTTATTCCATACTTTTTTAACCTAGTATTTTCAACTACAACTTTTATATCATCCTGTCTACCATCTTACTAGCATATTATAACCAAGTCATTGCCATTTTTATTTTTATCAATTCTTTTTTTTTTATTATTATTTCGCTACATTAATTTGTATATTTTATCCTGTCAATTTAAATCTAATTATACTCTAATTCTTGTAAACAACTTATATAAGACCATAGTGCAATTACTAGTGAGAGACTGGTGCTGACACACACAGCGTGTCAGCGTGCCTCGTTGTGCTCCGGGTTTTTCGTGTTTTCACGGTCGCTCTTACGTGCTAGAACTTTTTTTTTTTAAATTTGTGTCATCAATCCCTATTACGATACATCCCTCTAGCGCCTGAACCAATCTTGGGGCGGAAAAACATTATATACTGAGTCCAAAAAAGGGAATTAGAAGTTGCACTACCTAGCAGAGTTTATACTGCCAAGGGAATCATAGGCCTGTCCCGTGTGGAAAAAATAATAATTGAACTTTTCATGTCAGAGGAAAGAAAGTCTCCCTGATAACATTGAGTATACATAGTGTAAATGTATACTGACAGTGGCTCCCTAGTATATTGATTTAAAGGCTAAAGTGTCATTTGAAAAAATAACAGGGTGAATTTGTAACTGAAGTGCTAAGCCTATAGAGGCGGTGCCATAAGTCGCCCAGAAACTTACCACAGGTCAAGATCTGTTTTTAATAATCTTCCTGCTTGCCAGTGTACTTCGCATAAAATCAATTGAATCCAGTGTTTAGCAGAATACAGTGTTGAGTACCCCCCAACTAACCAGTATTGAATGGTACTTAGTGGAGTGGAGTGACTTTCATTAGTTTCTTTTCTTGAAAATACGAGACGTTACTGTGAATTTCATATAACCTGTAGTTACCAGCAGTCGCAATATACACAACGAGAAGCAATTATTACTACAGAAAAAGCGTCCTTCCTCCAAAATTTGCACCAGTCAACTATAGTGATAATATAGCATTTATTGTGGTGGAGACGGAAAAAAAAAAAAAAAAAAATAGAAAAGCCAGATACAGCGATTGATAAACAAGGAGGTGACCGTTCGTCATTGTAGGAGCTGCCAGATATCACCGGCTCTTCAACACGCAAGTTATACTTTTGTATCAGTCAAATCACATATTACTCGGGTAGATAATTTCCAGTAGATCCTTCATGTGTTAGCTCAAATCACCGACCAGTATGTTTTAAATAAGTGACCCACTGATCAGAGCAGATCGACTGGTCCGGACCCTTGACTGGTCCGAACCCTTGACTGGTCCGAACCCGGGACTGGTTTCAAACAGTTTCGTTGGACAATAAAGCAGACTGTAAACGGATGGGGTTGTAGGCGCCCTTATAAACACAAACATTAAAAATCAGGAACGTGACGGTAAGCTGTCCAATATACAAAAAGAGTTAGAAACAGAAATACAAATAGCTAGAGCTTCATTTAAGGTTATTAATATAATATTCAAGAGGTTGCTAGTAGAATTGCAGTAAATCAACCATTCAAATCATTATGAAGCTGTGTGTAGTCTGTGGTCAGTCAAACAAACGGGCTTCCACATGGATAAATTGTCATTTTTGTGGAAATTGGTGTCACGCCCCTTGTGCAGATATCCCAGAACTAGCTACAAGCAGTATTAAAACAGAGAAGTGTTTCTGGGTATGCCCAAATGAGGAAAATCTGTGGACTAAAATCACAAGGGTATTAAAAGAGGACAACATCAAAGCTGCTTTCATAGAAAACCTGGAAGCTTTCTACAACAGATGGGAACATAAAAAGTCTGGGCTGAATGGTACTGCCCTTGATACTGGCCATGTAGTCACAAACTGTAAGGCTGGAGGTGATGTCCTGGAGACAGTAAATGTAAAGCTGGAGGTGCTGTCCTGGGAGACAGTAATGGTGAAGCTGGAGGTGCTGTCCTGGGAGACAGAAATGGTGAAGCTGGAGATACTGTCCTGGGAGACAGTAATGGTGAAGCTGGAGATTGTTGGACCAGTATCGGTGAATGGATACGCCGGGAGACAGTAA